>JAHRHZ010000051.1:18015995-18031728 GCA_024137785.1 Ginglymostoma cirratum | reverse complement strand
TCCTGCTCCTCTGATGCTGCTTGGCCTGCTGTGTTCATCCAGCTCTACACCTTGCAATCACAATTGCCTTGTTTTTGTTTCTTCATGTACACTTGGACTTACGTTTATTACTGAGCCAATTATATGAATTTCAGCTGAATTCCATGTTGTAATGAATTTGGAATTTTCTTCAATAATCATTTCAGTGTGGAGTATTACTTTTCTGTATTTTGGTACAATCTAAACTTATTTTGCTAAGCTGCAATAAAGTCGCCATCTAGTGTCTTATAGGAAATAACTTGTGAAATAGTCTCTAATGAATGAACTAAAAAAGTCACCTTTTTAATGAATTTCATGTTGCAGATGTCAAGAACCTGAAAGTTTAAATGTCACCAGTATCTAAAAATTATATATTCTTTAAAAGACAAATACTTAATTATGATTTACATAATTTGTACAACAAGCATTGTATTTTCTGTTAACCATCCATATATATATTATTGGATTGCTTTGAAGCCTTCCAGGCAAATGTATTGGCCTATTTAATTAACTTCAAAGTAATTCCACACCTAATTATTTAAAATTAATCTTCCAAGATACATTTTGAATGGATGTTTTATACAATATATTTTTATGATACCTTGCAATGCTATTTTATATTCAAGACCGTATCTAATGATAAGCTGGAAATAATTTGCATTTTCTTTCACTTTGATATCGGAATAACAATTCACCTTTCTCTCTTATTGATTTTAAATGTAGCATTGAGAAGAGTTGTGCAGAATTACAATGAAGTAGCAGCACTTTACATATAATTCATGAAGCAATATTTTAAGAAACACTACTGTATCCTGAGCAGTACTTAAAATGTGGGTGGCGAAAATTTAGTTATGTCATCGAAATCAGAATTGTAAAATTAATTAACAGGGTCCATGTTCTCGGTGGATTCATTCACTCAATAGCTAAACCAGGCAAGCCGCAGGTGTTTTGTATCGGATGTCCTGATGTGTGCTGAATTAGCTGAGCTCAACCTGAGTACGGGCAAGGAGTGCTACGCCTAGTCTTAATACTTGCTTGCCTTTAGCAATTGAGAACTGGCCAGGGTTCCCACTCTTGATCGCTGTCGAGCGAAATATGTTGGAAATGCTCATGGTTTGACGGACTCTGTGATCAGGTTCATCTGTGATGACTGTGCACAGTCAATTAGTCTGCCAACGCTCCAATGGAGGTTCAAACCTGTTTAGTGTTTTGTTGAACAAGTTACCATTGGATAAGCAACTCCCAGAAGCAGTTCATATTTTAGCATTGTGAGGGCCAATGTTGGCTGTGATCTACGGTACTTTGCCTTCATTACAGTTTTGTCAGTTTAAAATAGTTTTTTTTTTCAGAATTCACCACTATCTCTTCTGATGACTATTAAAACATAAAAGTGGGTTTGAAATAGGCTTATTTGGTATTTATTTCTGGTAAATATCTGGTCTGATTTTAAACGTGCACTAGGCTTGCAGAAATTGTTCTGCACATTTATCTTGAGCAAATATCACATCAGTTATATCCCAACAGTGCCATGTGGAAGTGACACATCATGTTTTAATACTTTTTGTGTTAACTATTTACTGAAAGCTTTATCATGAATAAATTTCTATCTGAATCTGTGTTCAGGACAGAAAGCAAGCATTGACAATGCACAGCCAATCAAGTGACACCTGAAAATGAAAGAAAATCATTTTGGGTAAAATGAGGAAATGTCCATAAAGGGGCTTGCTTATGTGAGAAAGCAAAATTAAGTTATGCTGCAAAATGTTTAAAATCACTTTGTAAAACTATTGTCAATTCCTATTTCATAAAGCAGACTGAAATTCGAAGCCACTACTTATGTTTCATGTGCCTAATTAAGCCAGCAGATGAAGCACTTCATAAATAGAGCACATCTCCTGTCAATTCAACATGAAGCCCTTTCACCATTGATGAGGGAAAGCCACAGCTAGGGCACTAGTTGTGAGAGGAGGAAAACACTGAGTGGATGAGAAACTAAAATAAAACAAGTCAAGAGTATAAATTACTATCATCATGTGAATATGTTACTTAGCTACAATAAATTTAACAATTATTAAAGCTGGAGTCATGAGAAATGGTGATAGCACAGTGGAATTAACATAGTTTAAAATGATCGCGAAATCAAAGATAAATATCTGGTTTACCAGAAGTCAGTAGATAAAACACACAATGGCATTTGTACAATTTTACATTTTTATACAATTTTAACCCCACTGCGAAGCCTCTTCTAAGAATGGCATTTGTATGTCATTTTGTTAGAGTGCATTTCTATTATGCCTTCATATATTTAGCTTGGAAACAAGCTGAAATCGAACATGTGTTCTTTAAAAATAGATGTTTCCATAACATCTTCACAAGTCATTTTTACCACAGATCTCATGTTTAAATTTCAGTGTGATTTAATCCTTTGCCACATACTTACCTGTTTGTTTTAAAAATGTCTTTGAAGGAAAAACCTAGCAAGAATTTGCTTAATGGCAAATAATCCAAACAGAAAGCATAATAAGGCTGTGTAATCCCCTTATCTTCAAATATTTCTTTATTAAAAAGACAAGTGGCCTAATTCCGATTTTGTGGCCCCATGTAGTCATCAAGAGAAGACATAGATGCATTGTTATAAGACTGAACCTACATTAGGAATAGCAAGGAGGGAAGGAAGTCATTCTTCTAGGAAATTAACTTGTTGTTTACATTGTTCAGTGTAGACCCAATAGATTGACTAAGCATCAAGAATTTTAAAATAGTTTACCTGAATACAGTTTTCAAATATAGACCAATTTCTAAGAAATGATATTCATTTTCTTGACCTTGCATATAAGTGGTGTGATTTCTGACTGCCTCATTAATTGAAAATCATTCTTTTTGCCTTTGTGTGACCTGGGCCCCAATCTCTGGAATTCCCTCCCTAAACCTCTTTGTGACTCCACCTCACTTTCCTCCTTTTGAAACTCCTTATTATTGCCTCTTTAACCAAGCTTTGGTCGTTTGACCTAACATCTCCTTATGTGGCTTAATGTCATTCTTTATTTATCATGCTCCTGTGAAGTACTTATGGTCATTTACAATATTACCACCTAAGCCATGTTTCCTTTACCCTTCACGTCTTGTCACAAGCATGAGAGGGAGAAGTAAATTGAATTATTTTTACTGATCTCTTCTGCCCAGAACACAGCTAGTTTTTAATTTCTTTTCATATTTTCCCTACCTTTTTTAAACAAAGTGTTTCCCCGTCGCTGCTTGCCAAGTCCAATTTAAAATTGAACCATAGCAAATTCCTTACAGTAAAAACAAAGAAAGATTTATTTTAAAAAAACTTATAGGCTGTGGTTTGCACCACACGTTTGCGCGCACATCCAAGGAAGATTAGAAAGACAGTAATGCAAAATTTCAAATTGCTTGAAGTAGGATATATTGGCATTAGTTCACATGGGTCAGTATCTACTAAGTCAGTGTCCGCTGGAGGCCCTTTCTGTTGGCTGCCCACGGAAGTGCTTTACCATCGTTGAGGGTAATTGTAAACTGAGAACTGATTTATTAGGGTGACGTACAGGATTCTTGCCAGGGATCACAATTTGGGAAGAAATGGGATTGGCAGTGGGTGTTATCTAAATTTGGAACTATTCATTCTCTTCTGTTCTGGTGTTACAAACTGAGTCAGGGGAGAAGCCAAAAACTGTACGACTGAAGGTAAATTAAATAAATCACCTTCAGTCACATGATTGTGGCTGAGAGTTGAGTCTCTTTAGGTAATGCGAATGCTTTGATTACCCCTCATTCAAATGCCTTTTGTTTTGTGGTGGATAACAGAATTTAGGAATGCTGTCTCTGACAGAGTTTCAGTAATTTCCTTTCAAACCACTCCAGCTGTCTGTAGCTCTTTTGTGGCTTCACTGAAATGTTCGCAGCCAACTTACCCTTTTAATGTTCAGTAGCTGCCATCTTTGTGTTGTGTAATGTGTTTTGGAGCAATCACCAAATATATGTAAATTAAAGTTGGTTTTTAAACAGTTCGTGAGATTTCAAAATGTCTTGCATGTATTTCTCTGCATTGAATTACAGCTGTCAGAGCCACTGATCTGTTTATCCTATCATCTTGCCTTTCTTCCAGCAGTTTTTCCCACAATTCCCACCACAGTTTCTCAAATCCCTGTCAGCAAATTTAGCTGGATTCTCCTCAACTTTCCCAACCGGATCATATGTATACAAATGAGAGTTGCCTAAATAAATCTGTAAAACACCACTGTAGTATAGTGCATTTGGCCCTTCAGTTAGCTTAAGTTTGTGATTATGTTTTCATTGTTCCATTTGTTGTCATCTATGGCATAGATCTCTTGTGGCATCCTATCAGGCGTTTTATGAAAATCTGCAGAAAGTAATACGCTGCCTTGCCTTTATTACTCCTCAGTTTTTTTTTTACAAAGAATAAAAACATTGTCTTCCAACATAAGTTGCTTTTCAGAGGCAGGTGTTGACTGACCCTGCTTCATGCATGCTTCCCCAAGCACTAATAAATATTATTCCCTACTATACACTTGTAATTTTCCAACATATGAAATAAATCTAATTCACTCTGGCTGTCCTTAACTATACGATTCCCTCAGCTTTGCCTTTGTCAGTTCAAAATGGAACTATTCAATGCTCTGAAGCCTCACACCCATAACCCTAAACTTAGCCAAAACTCAACCACCCATATTCTATCCTACACCAAGTTATGATTGCTGTAGACCATGACCTGGCTTGTGTTCTTTTTAAACCGTTTGTTCTTCCATTTAATCTCCTTTATCATCACCTAAATTGTTTTTCTGTTTAAGCTTTCTTGTCTTTTGCCTTTTTTTTTCTGTTTACATACAGTAATTGTCATTATTATATTGTCATGTTCCCAAATAACCCCTTAACTTCCATTGTTCTTTGATGCACCAACTACCAGATCCAGTAGGGGTTCTTAATTCATGGAGTAATATAGTTAATTATTTAAAATCCAGAGCACTCAACAAATGAGCCCTTTGTGTTCCACCACAGATATTTTCTGTTTGTTTTTAATACACATCCACCTTACCACCTACTCTCTCCTCAGCATTTGTGCTGTCTTCTTGACCCTTCCAAATGTCAGCTTTACCCCTTCCACCATGAAACTCAATCCCAATCTTCTTCCTCCATACTTTTTCTCTTTCTCACTTGTGCCATCTTGTAGATAGCTACCAGAATTGGCTGGCTCCGACTATTTCTAACAGTCCGATGGCTGGTATTATCTTCTTGCAAACCGTCAACTTTTTAACCAGAGAGAGACTTACAAGTTCACTACAGCAGTCTATTTGTTTGAGAACTACAGAACAAAGAGCATAAAACCACACAAAAAAGTGACTGGAAAAAGTTATAAATGAGCAATGATAAAATAAGAAAAATATTACTGGCTACACGGAAAAAAAACAAGTGGACAGCAAACAAAAGGAATAGAGTACAAACAGATTAGTCACTGCCAAACAGCAGAGAAACTGTTCTTTGAAGAGACAATTATCATTGCCGCTGGAGATTAGCTATATTATATGTTGCTTTGTATAATGCTCCTGTCATTACAAATGCTGCATTCGCTGACTTGTCACGAACGATGCCATGGAGACTCACCAGGGTACAGTAGCTTAGTGGTTATGGTGGTAAACTAGAGGTTATGAGTTCAAAAATCCCCACATGACAAGTTGTGCGATACAATTCAGTTAATTTGATAATTGATGAGCTAATACCTGAGAAAATGACCATAAACTGATGGTTTGCTGTAAATGCTCAATTGTTTCATTAATGTCCTTTGGCCTGGAACCTGCTGTCCCTATCTAGTTTCCTAGATATGATTGCAGTCCCTATGTGCAACAAGCAATGGACAATAAATACCATCATCCACATTCCCAAACAAATTAAAATAATATAGAAATGAACATTGCATTATATTGTGTAAGTATTGGTTTGTAATGCATTGTGTTCACAAATTATTTGTAAGTAGGAAGTACCATACTTTGATCAATCTGTACTACTTTTTGAACAGCTTAACTATCTTAGTTACTATCAATTTTGTTTTACTGTATGACTTAAATTCAAAGTTTGATTCAGTACAGAGTCCAGTTTTGTTAGAAGCATGCATATTAATAAATTTCAGACTTCTATACTATGTATCTTTCTTGCTAGTATGACATGTTTAGAAATGGCTCACTTTTTAGAATTTATGCGAACATGATTTATAAATATAAATATGTTGATTCATTTTAGCCCAAAAAAAAGCAGATTTATTGCAATTTATTTACAATCGCAATGTTCACAAATAGAATCCCATTGTTTGCTACATCCCTGTCATTTGTCAAATGTCGGGTTAAATGTTTTATGTCTTGTGCATGTTAACCAGACAATTATGGATTAAGGCAGAGTGATGCAGAATCTTCGGACAGGTAAAACAAGCCAAGATAACTGCAGTGAAAGCTGCTAATTCAGACAGGCTGTTAAACCAAGCAAAGCTTCAATAATAAACAGATGTGAGTCACCAAATATAGCATGCTTTACTCTTTAGTACAATGGGGCATAAAATTAAATGATAGTGTATTAGCAGAGATACAATTTGCGGGTCAAGTTGTAATAGTAACCTTTCACAGAGCAAATTGAAAATGAATCTTTGAGTATTGAATCATTTGTAGCTGACAGCATCCTGTGCAAAAGTTATTCTACCACAAAAAAATGCTACTGTAATTATAATGATTTTACTGACTAACTTTTAAACATTAAAATGAGTCTGCAGAAATTAAATCTACCCAATGAGTAAAATTTTAGAAAAAAATACAAATTCAAGGACCTTCATCTTAATTGATGTGACACAAAAGTGCTACTTAGATCTTGGAGAATGATTAATTATTAGAAAGAAAAGCTTAAAATTCTAATCTTGTCATATTTAGCTGTTGTTTGCAAAAATGCTACTTTAGGAGCAAGGTCACATGAAGTGGGCCATTCATAAAGTTAATCGCATTAGCTCAGACATGTTAAGTAGCAAGGGGTTTTGTTGCATGCTTTTCAGTTTTAATTATGGTAAATACATTTTGTTGTATTGGAAATCAGAGTCCGGTCCTGGTATTTTGATAGACTGCTAATCAATCTTAGTCATTAACCTCCTTATGCCTTTGGGTAAACATGTTCTGAGAATTCCTATTATTATGACTAACACCGTGCCAAGGTTAACAGGTGATCTATGAGATCATTTCCTTTTTTTCTACTAAACGGGCAGATGCAACAGAACACTGTGTTGGTTAAAAAGCCATTTAAGTGTTTTGGTGTAATGAATCTAAAAAGAGAGAAACTTGCATTTAGTTCTATATATTTTAAATTGTTATGCTTATGACATCAAATGATTTATTCTTTTTGTGTTCCCGGGGAATATATTTTAGATTGATTATGTTAATATTTATAAGTCATATATTAGATTTGTGCTCATTCTGTATAATCTTATGGCATATTTTTGTCTTCACATAGATATGAGTCTGACATTTGACCTGTAGTTTAGATATCACCATCATCCTTTGTTTGTTTGTGTATCTTCAATGCCTCAAGCAGAGAATTTGATTGACCTTTGATCTTTGTTCAGGTGGCTCTTGTGCAATGGACACAAAGTGTGGGTCTGACACTGGTGAGCAGAGACCTCTCATCTATGCAACTGAAGACCCCTAGTGGACAAATCCTCCCATTCATCATTCTACAAGTTTTTCCTTTCACATCTGAAAGCAAAAGAATGGGCATCATTGTCAGGGTAAGTTTCATAAATAAGTGTAGACAGAAATGCATTAGAACATTGAATTATTTATTATGTGCTAAATCCTGTAGAACTACTTTACGCTAAAGCTCATTTACAGCTTTTGGTCAGCATAGGAAACTGTTAGCACCCTTGTCTGAATGTTATCACTTGTCAAAGACGTAGTAGGTATCTACAACTGCTCTGGGGCATAAGCTACCTAAAACTAAAATATTGTATTCATACAATAGAAATGGTACTGGCACAGAATAGTAATTTTCCTTTCTCAAGCAAACATGAGACTTTACATCTGCATGTAACAAAAGTACCAGAAAAATGTAAAATGCGAACATGAATAAGGATACAATGCATCATTGGGTAGGAAAGGAAGAGTTCAGATAGCTAAATCAAGCATGTTCGAGCCTTACATCATCTATAGAATAAGCTGTCTTGATAAATCTCTATGGCTTTGGCTTTTATAGCTTGTAACATTATTGCAGTCCTTTGAAGTTTGAAGTTATATGGAATTGTATTTTCTTTACAGTATTTCAACATGACTAAAGTAAACTCAATGTCAAACATTTAGACCGTCAATCTCTTTCTCGGAAATATCACACATAGCCCGTCTTTGCTGCTCCCTCCACACACATGCATACACCATTTTTCACCCTTCTTTACAGAATGTGCTGTTTCATCTTCATGCACGTAGCACATGATCCTAGATAATATAAATTAGCAAGAATACTTACCTGTGGGAATATTGAATATGAACTCTTACCTGGTGTGAGTTTGCCTCCAACAGGCTGTTTTACCTGATGTGGTAATGTTTATGATGTCTCCTGGAGCATAAGATTGGGTGTTGATATTGAGGTATCTCAGACCTTTATTATACCTAACAGTGTTGTGTACGTAGATTCCATTCCTCAGTCACACAAGTGTCCAGGCTAATATTAAGCCAGTAGGTTACAACATGTTTCCCAGTAGAGTTTCCTGCTTCAAGTGGACAGAAGATTAGCCCAGCTGGAAAAAAAATGTCAAAATCAGTTGTGTACACACGTCTACCCAGTTTTGAATGCAGGATTGGAATAGTCTGAGGGAAAGGTTACTTGTTAACAGAGCCATTGGGTGAATGAGCACCAAGCAAGAAGAAGGTTGTGCTTTACAGTGACAGAAAGGTGTTTATCACTGGTGTGATCAGTCATTGGTGAAAGAGTAGGAGAGGATCCACCACGGCCAGTAAGTAGATTTAAAGAAGGCAATAAACAAAAAGTTAATCTATGTATGTTCGTTCTTAAATGATGCTTCTGCATTTCAAATATAAACTTTTGTATTTTGTTTTGATATTTAGGATGATTCTTCAGGGGAAATCACATTCTACATGAAAGGAGCTGATGTGGTAATGTCAAGCATTGTACAGTACAATGATTGGCTAGAAGAAGAGGTAAGACATATTCAAAATATTGTGTGTGGAAATTAGCCCAAGTGGAGTGCAAGAAATATTACATTAACTCGAATTGATGGACACGATCTTTAATCTTTTTTCGTTCATTCATGGGATGAGGATGTCATTGGCTCGGCCAGCATTTATTGTCCATCTCTAATTGCCCAGAGAGCAGTTATGAGTCAACCACATTGCTGTGGGTCTGGAGTCACATGTAGGCCAGACCAGGTAAGGATGGCAGTTTCATTCCCTAAAGGAAATTAGTGTATCGGATGGGCTTTTCCTGACAATTGGCAGTGGATTCATGGTCATCATAAGACTCTTAATTCCAGATATTTATTGAATTCAATTCCACCAGATGTTGTGTCGGGATTCGAAACTAGGTCCCCAGAACACTACCCGGGTCTCTGGATTAACAGTTCGGCAATAATACCACAAGGCCATTGCCTTCCTGATCCACACTTGACATTAGGCCTAAACCATACTTGAAGTAAGTGAGCTGTGGACACATTAGCATGTTTGGAGAGCTAATCAATGAAGGGACTTGAAACAAACAGGATCCCTTTCACAGTTTGGTAGAAGGGATTGGGCAGTATCTGTAAAATGGAGTGTGTTTGGGAATGGGATGTTACATGTTGGGCTGTGTCCAGCAGCAGTGTGCGGTTTTAGAGTAATTGTATGTGATTTTATGCTCTTTCCAACTGTGTGCTAATGTGAGTATTTTGCTTAAACCACTCTTTTTTGGTCTATAGTGGTCAGTTTAAGAATCCTATAAGACTGGGTTTCCCTGAAGAAAACTAGCCTAATACGTTCAGGATAACTAAACTTTGCATCGAGAAATCCTAAAGGGGCATAGTGCTCTCTTATTTGACTTTGCTTATTTAAGGTGTGGGATCTGACCGTCTGCTTTTCCACCTGCACTAATATGACAGGGTAATGCACTGCTGGTTTGAAATGTGCTTGTGTTTCCAGCCCAATGTTTTGGAACCTTAGGTGCCAGTGTAGAGCCTGAAGGAAGCAATATCTTCCAATTTCTCGGCCATTGATTCCTTGACTGGGTTTCAAAACTTAGGAGAAACATGTTTGTTGGAGAGCAAGTAAAAATTGTAAACAGATTTTCAGAATATCCAATTTGATTTCTTTCACAGACCATGAGCAATTTGCATTATTCTGGCCTAATAGGACAATCAGGATGCATACATTCAATGTTTAATTGTTGACGCTACTCCTCATTATGTAGATGCTTGTGGACGGTTTGTTCCAGTTCCATGGCAAGCTGTAGAGAACTATCAAAACATTATGGCCATAAGTTTTGGTTTTGTACAATTAATGATAATGTCCCCAACTTTAATTTGATAACAGTTCCAAGTTCATATCACTGAAACAGCCAAAAATAAGCGGAAAGATTGTTGCGGGTCTTTTGTACGTGAAAATGGTAACTTTGACTGACTGGAAAGAAAAAACCTTTTGGTCTATCCAGCCTACTCTACACCAAAAAGGCTGGACCATCATATCTCAACTCTCATTCCTACCCAATGACATCTGTCATCTGACTATTCAATTTTTTTGTCAATAACTGCTGACCACTTAACTTCTGTCTCTGGTGCAGTTCTTAGTGACATTTTTGACTCTTTACTGAGAATGAAAAAAATTATCTACGAATATTCAGTTTTGCTTTATGGAATGATGTAGTTCTGTACTGACTGTTCCTTAAGTATATACATATATATATACTTATGGAAAATATGTAGATTTTGGACACATCAAAGTTAAGGAAAAACCGACAGTATTTATTTATAATTAAGCAACTCATTACCTTCACAGTGCGGGAACATGGCCAGAGAAGGACTACGGACTCTTGTGGTGGCCAAAAAATCCCTAACAGAAGAACAATATCAGGATTTTGAGGTATAATAATTTTCTATGCTATGGCAAACATTTTCAAGCATCTCTTGTCCATCAGACTCTTGAAAGTAACTAACTAGTGATGTTCCATTCCAATTGCAGAGATTTTCTTGCATTCGTATTGAAAATAAAATTTACATAAAGCAGAATTTTCTCTTGACGTTAACAGCTTAAAGTTTTACCTGTATTTATCTTGCCCTTCAGACTTTTAAAGTGACAGAATATTTAATTTATTCCTGTTTAAAAGATCTATTTTCAATACGCTGTCCTCTCTCCATACTCCCTGCCATCAACTCGTTTCCAGAAGGCACTAATTTCCTATAGAGTTACAAATTATTGAAGTTTCTCTCATAGCTCAACCTAATGGTTATATTTTATGGATAAATGACAACAGGCCATTTAACAAAGTCTTCTACCTTCGGCCTGCTTTCCATGTGCAGGTGCTTTTCTGCAGAAGGTCAGTGAGTAATAAAAACGCTGGGAACACTAGGTGATCAGTATTGTTTGTAGCCTTGGGGTGTACAGACCAATTGTAGCATTTGATCAGCAACCCCAGCTTGGATAAGACACACATGGCTAAAACATGGGTTGTCACATTCCTTACAGTAAGATCTTAAGTTGCAGTGATAGCTTTTTAACACTTCCTCTCAATAATGGCCACATGGATAAATCTATAAACAGAGCACTCTTTTTCACTGCTCATATAACGATGGTCCATGAATGTTGCATTGGAACTAGACAAGCTCCATTTGCTTTGCATCAGATGGGCTCGCAGAACAAGGTGTTGGGTAGCCTCAGCAGGAGCTATGTCCGCTCATAGACAATTACTCTAGCTTGTTCAAGCTAGGCTGTCATTTTTAAAAAAAAAAAAAAAAAATGCAAAGAACCAGAATGGAAAGCTATTGAAGTTCTTTTAAAAGTTTCTGGAGAACAGCTAGTTGATTTGTGTCATTCACAAACTTGGAATGCACAATAGATTGAACATTGCATGCCCTGCACGCCTAGAAAGGATAGTTTGTTGGATTTTCTGGATCATTACTGTTATTCAGAATCAGCTAGTTCACAGGGCTTTCTGATTAAAACGAAACACACAGTATTCATAGTGTCCCTAGAACCTTTGACTAAGGCCGTGTCTCTTGCAAAGACTAAGATTCTCAAAGGAAGTTGTGATGAATTCAAGAAAGATATCGCATTGTGCTACCATTCATCCAGACAATCATTTCAGTCCATTGTGTGCTATATACTGTTGATCTTGCCTTACCTCCAGTCACCACTGACCTTGGGATTGCAAGGTTGCTATAATTATGTTATACTATATTTTTCTCAAAATAATGAAAAGTTCAACCCCCTCGGTCTGTTTTTGATTAGGAGTTGAACAGTCCTGGATAATCTGCTCTCTGATCTTTTGAAGCAACGATTCTGGTAAACTAATTTCTCTCAAGGCAGTTTCTTTATATGATTTCGTTTTGATTCAGAAGATTGGCAAACTGTAAAAGCTGCTGGCATACGTGATTTGCTTAATCTCAATAAGACAGTATTTCAGCTATATCATCTTGCCCAGTTTTTTTAAGTTCACTCGTGGGACATGGACATTGCTCACTGGCCGGCATTATATTGCTTGTTCCTAGTTGCCCATGAGATGGTGGTAATGAACCTCTGCAGTCTGCATGTGTAGGTTGACCCACAATGCCATTAGGGAGGGAATTCCAGGATTTTAACCCAGTGACCATGAAGGAATGACAATATATTTCCAAGTCGGGATGGTGAGTGGCTTGGAGGGGAACTTGCAGATGGTGGTATTCCCATGTATCTGCTGCCCATGTTTTAAAGTGCTGTCAAAGGATCTTTGAATTTCTGCAGTGCATCTTTTAGGTAGTATGCACTGCTGCTACTGTTCATTGGTGGAGGGTGTGGATTTTTTGTGGAACTTCCACTTGTGTCAAGCAAAATGAAGTTACCTCTTATCTCATATTTAAGAATAAGACTATTTACTATGAAACTAACCTCCCTAGATTCTAGGCAGAAGTCTTGAACATTGATCCCCAGCAGACCAAGAGACTCAACAATTGTGTAGAACGGGCAGGCCTTGCTTGCTTTGGAACATTCAAGGAGCTCGGCTATCTGGATCATTGGAAGTGAGTCAATCAGGAGTTATGGGACCTAGTGGGTGCCCTTTCATCTGAGACGCACAGGACCAAGAGGGATGCCAGTGCTTTGATGTTCCAGTGCTCTGTTGTTCCAGGGTGAATAGGCATTGAAAAGCAGGACTCAAAAAAGAGCAATGCAAAGTTTGTTAAATAATGTCTTATTGATTTTTGATCTTACAGTATAAGATAGGTATTGGTAGTTATTGTACTTAAACCTGTAAAACCTTGTGGCTTTATTCCATTGATTAGAACTTCAGATTCCCAAATTTCATTTGCCTTAAACAAAAGGTTCCTAACCAGACCAGAACCAACTTTGATCTGGCCAGGAATATAAGAAACTTAACGAATGCATTATAACAATGTATTTTCATGTAGAGGGAATGGGTAACTTGCAATCGATGTAGGAAACTACTGATTTAGTTTAGAAACAGACGTTTAGTTTGGAGATAAGTGTTCCATGATCCTTTCACCAAACTTGGCTCAGGGACCTGATGGGATGTGTCCTAGGATATTAAAGGAAGTAGCTAAAGAGAAAGTGGATGCACTGGTAATAATCTTCCAATCGTCCTTGGGTGTGCAACACCTTTAATTAAAAAGGGATAGATACAAAAAAAAATGACTATAGGCCATTTAGTTTAACATCTGCTACTGGGAAAATGTTATAATCTAGGAAGGATGTAGTAGCAGAGCATTTATCAGTGCATAATATGGTCAAGCAGAGTCAGCATGGCTTCATAAATGGAAAATTATGCCCAAAAAATTGACTAGAATCCTTTTGGAGGAGGTAAAAAGCAGGGACTATTAATTCACTTTTCAAAATGCATTTGAGAAGGTACCTCACATTGGGCAGCTTAAAGTAAGAGCCCATGCAGTTGGAGGTAGTAAATTAGCATAGATAGAGGATTGGGTGGGAAGATGGTGTGCCGCATGGATCAGTGGTGGGGCCAAAGTTGTTTACAAGATGTATTAATGATTTGGATGAGGGAAGTGAATGTACTATTGCCAAGTTTGTGAGTGACACAAAAATAGGCGAGAAGGCAAGTGGTGAGGATGACAATGAGTTTGCAGATCGATGTGTACAGTACAGTCAGTGGTAAAAACTTGGCAGATGGAATATAACCTGGGAAAATGTGAGGTAATGCACTTTCACAAGGAAAATAGAGAAGCTGAAAATTATATAAATGTGGAAAGACTGGAGAGAGCTAAAGAACAGACGATTTGAGCCTCCCAGTCCATGAATCCAAAAAAGCTAGCATCCAAGTTCATTGGATAATAGGAAAGTCAAATAGAATGTTGGTCTTGAAACAGAATGCAGTCTAAAAAGGAGGGTTTTGATAAAACTGTACAAGGCACTAGTCATAGCACAGCTGAATTATAATGAACAGTTTTGGGCCTGTCCTAAGAAAGATACAGTGGTGTGGAAGGCAGTCCAGACAGTGTTCACTCGGATGATACCAGGGAGTGACATTGATTTTTAGAATAAGAGGTTACACACTTAAGACAGAGATGAAGAATTTATTCTCAGAGTAGTGAATCTGTGGAATTATTTATTACACAAAGCTGTTAAGGCTAAGTCATTGAGCATATTCATATTCACATAGTTGTGATAGATTTTTAATCGGTAATGGAATCAAGGATTATTGGGGGAAAAGGCAGCAAAGTGGAGATGAGGATTATCACATTAGCCACGATTTTGTTGAATGGCGGAGCAGATTCGATGGGCTGAGTGGCCTACTTCTGCTCCTTTGTCTCTGGCCTTAAATGTGCTTGTAGATTCTGAATAATTTTGATGTATTACTTACAGTTAGACACGCAACAACTACTAATTGAAAAAGGCACAAGTTTTTTGTGGTTTTTTTTTTTGAATTTTTTGTTTAAGCTTTGGTTTGTATTTTTTCATCCATTTTATCTCTGTTACCTTGTTTTGTTTCTGTTACCTTCTCTACCATTGCAAAGCTCTGAGACCTTTGTATTTCTGTAATTCTGGTCCCTATGTAACTCCAAATGTTATCGCATCATCAATTGTAGCCAAACCTTCAGCTCCTAAGGTTTAGAGTTCATTTCCTAAACCAGTCTACTCCTCCCTCTTTTTACGTTTTCCCTCCACTTTTTGTGCTTCTGTCCTTAAAACCCAATCTCCCAACCAAATTTTGGCCATCTGTCCTATTTTCTCCATATGTTGCTCCGTGTCAAATCTTGACACAAGTATAGATTGCTGTTGTTATCATCAGGTTGGCAGGGGGTTTTCAAGATATTGATCATGATCCGCATAATTTAACTTTCTTTAGGACGTGGAGTATTGTAGGCCAGACTCAGTGAAGTGGTGGAGATAGTAGGAACTGCAGGTGCTGGTGAATCTGAGATAACAAAGTGTAGAGCTGGATGAAGTCAGCAGGCCAAACAGCATCAGAGGAGCAGGAAGGCTGACGTTTCGGGCCTAGAACTTTC
>JAHRHZ010000051.1:17997358-18015595 GCA_024137785.1 Ginglymostoma cirratum | reverse complement strand
TTGGCCTGCTGTGTTTATCCACCTCTACACCTTGTTATCTCAATGAAGTGGCAGATCCTTTCCTCAAATTGAGCTATCTGAATAATTAGAGATAACACAGTGCAGAGGCTTTTAAGGCATTTTGCTTGACACCAGTCCACAAAACAACAGTTTGTTGAACTGTATTTCACAATGCTCCTCAACAATCCTGGGTTGCCAGTCCATCACATTAACTACAGGTTAGAATTTCCTTCTATAGCATATTTCAGCTCACTGTATTTCCCCAGGGAAGTAATTTACTGGCAGTAAATCACAATGCTCCGATCTCTCTGAGCAGAGATCATGCCATTGTAGCCACTTTGTGAATACCTCAGCTAATGCCATACCTGCTGTCCTGGCGGCTGCTTTTCCTCTCCTAAAGGCACCTGCACAACACTGCTGATCACCTGTTCATTAGTATCAGCCACAATGCAAGAAGGCTGGTGGCCCAATCCACAGTGTCATTGAGTAGACTTTCCATTTCTGGAACCTATATAATGAGCCTAATAGAATGAGGTGCTCTGATATGGCCTTCTAGTTGGTGTCTGTGAGAGGATTGTACCCAGCAGCCCACCACTGCCATTCAGCAAATTCTGCCTTTAAACTCTTGAATGATGAATGACAACCATAAAAGAATGAAGACTGTCTTTTACCTGTATAGGAAATGGTCAACCATTATGAATTAAAAGCATCATTTATCATGGAATTGCCTGCACTGATTTCATAAATTTTCATACTAGAGATGGAACATTTTAGCTGCGTATTCTTCACAAGAAAATATTATAAATCACCGTGGAATTACTAAGCTGTAATGTATTTTAGCAGGCAAAGCTATTTAATGGGAAATGCCCATTTTTTCTAAATTAGCATGAAATCAAAGAAGTGAGTGAGTGTGCAACAAAGTTAGAAAAAAGAATGTTGATCATCCCAAATATTTGAGTCTGGAAGCAAAGATTCATGACCTCTTGTTCAGTGAAGTTTGTATTCATTTGATGGTCCAATATGGACCAAGTTTTCCCAGTCACAATTTGTATAGATTTGGTCCACAGTTGAACAGTTTAATCTCTGATTTCATTTGACCTCTTTAAACATGAAACATGGTCTTAACCAAAGAAGAACAAAACTGGTGTTTGGGTGTTTTTATTTCATATCTTTGCCTTTTGAACCCGATCTCAATTTTTTTATTGAAAATCAAACGTGTATGAATTTGGTCTCACTACTGTAGCAGATCTTCCTGATAATACTTTCTGCCACAAATTTAGTTATTTTATTTTCTATGTATAAACCTACTGTATTTGCAATGCTGCAACTCGAGTCTTATCAGTGGCACTTTTTTTGAATCTGAACTCACTATTAAAACAGGGTATTAGTGAAGTCTGTATTAACTTTGACCCATTTAGTGCACCCTATGAATGGAGGATTATCTTATAGTCCACAGATCATAAAATAACATGATTTATATGGCACTCTTGCAAGTAAGTCGCTTATGTGTTTTTATTGTACATTATTGTACATCATTGTACATCAGCAATAAAATATGTCCTTTAAATTTTGTTTAGTGGGCATGATTTCTGTCATAATATGATTATTAAGAGGCATTTGTCTAGAACGTACTGGAAATGGTAAATCATTACTAAAGTATTTAATTCAAGATTCCAGCATCTTTAATTCAAGCAGGGGAGATGATGGCCTAGTGATATTGTCACTAGACTATTAATCCAAAGGTAATGTTCTGGGGATCTGGGTACAAATCACATCTTGACAGATGAAGTAACTCGAATTCACTGAGAATTTCCAAATTTGCAATTAAAAGGCTAATGATGACCATGGACTCATTGCGATTGACAGAAAAACCCATCTGGGCTCCCATTCCTTCCCATTCAGGAAAGGAAATCTACCGTCCTTACCTGGTCTGGCCTACGTGTGTCTCCAGATCTGCAGCAATGTGATCCTTAACTGCACTCTAGGCAATTAGGGATGGTCAATAGATGCTGCCCTTAAGGCCAGTGATGCCCACATCCCATGTATGAAAGACAGTAGAAATTTGTTTTCGTGAAGGTGGGGAGGATGTTGGTAATTGGGAAATGAATATTTTTTAGCACAGAGGTATCTCCAGGTCCACTGTAAATAGAGAAAATTAAAACTTTGTCACAGGAATGTTTTCGATTTGTTGCTGTTGCTATTTCCAGAAATTTTCCCAGTTTTTCTTTTTAATCTTTCCTATAGAATCTTAACTAAACCTGTTTGTGTGAAATTACAAGCAGTTTCGTTCTGTAAATGCGTGCTGACATGAAATAAGATGAAACTCTCCATACTGTTTTGGATTGATCTTGTGTCTCATTGTGCCACCCAGTTCCCCATTTGCAGCTTTTTAATTGATCTTCCTTTGAACAAACTAGGTTTGTAGCAAAAAACCAAAAGAACTGCAGATGCTGGATATCAGAAGCAAAAACCGAAATTGCTGTAAAAATTTAGGTCTGGCAGCACCTAGGGAGAAAAATAAGAATTAACTTTTTGAGTCCTCCTTCAAAACTTGCTTCCAGACCTGCTGAGCTTTTCCAGCAATTTCTGTTTTTGTTTAGGTCTGTAGCAACCTAGCCTATAATTGAATAACGTGCAATTTCACCTCCTCTTACCTTGAGCTCTTTTTCCAGTTGCCTTAAATTTGCTCTTTAGTTACCAGAAACAATTTCTTCCCAAAACTCACGATATTAAATGCTTCTAGTTAAACCTTCCGTTAAAATTCTGTACTTTTAAGAAGAACAATCTCAGCTTGTACAGTTTTATTTTAAACTTAGATCTCTCTAAGGCCTTGATAGCCTTCTTAAAGTAAGAATTTGAAGCACTGCTCCCTGCTAATGCCAAACCACTATTTAAAGAGATTTATTTCAACTTTCTTGTTTTTGTACCTTTATTTGTAAAACCAATGTTTTTTTTAACTGCCTTATTGACATACTATTTCACTTTTCTAGCCAGGGCAACCTACATGCCAAAAAAGACAGAATTATTTTGTCTACTTACTGCCATTTACATTGGATTTTTGTACAGTGTACTCAGTGTTGAAAAATTCTTCACCAATGTATCAATCAGTCCAAGTAAAGTTGTGCACAAACAAAAGCAAAATAAAATAGATGCTGGAGTAAGATCAGGATATGCTGGACATACACAGCAGGTCTAGTAACGTCAGTGGAGAGAGAAAAACAGTGTTTATGTTTCAGGTCAAAGACCTTTCTTCAGAAGTAGTTACTGACTATTTCCAGCATTTTGTGTTTTCTTTCAGGTTGTGTTGTGTTGGGCTTGAACTATACATACAGAGCACTGTGCAAGTGTTCATTCATGTTGTGATCACGAAGAATATTTGTGCCCCACTTCAACCTCTTCCACTACAATTTCAGTCAGTTGAAAAATTGTTTCCTTCCATTATTTACAGAACCGGTACAATCAAGCAAAGTTAAGTGTTCACGATCGCTCATTAAAGGTGGCAGCTGTCGTGGAAAGTCTTGAGCGAGAAATGGAACTTCTCTGCCTCACTGGAGTGGAGGATCAACTACAAGCAGATGTGAGACCAACCCTAGAGATGTTGAGAAATGCTGGAATAAAGGTCAGCATCATACAATTCTCATGAGTCACAGTTGTCAATTAAGCCGTATTGTGCTGAAAAACCATAAAGGGCATAAATGAAATGATAAAGCTATGATCTATTAAGTAAGATGCTTGTCACGTTTCCAAACCCTAAGTCATCCATCCTACAACATGGACCAGCCTAATTTTATCCTACATAAACGTTGTCTATAATCCTCCTTTCTAGTGGCCTGCAAAGACTCTGTTTCCCAATATTACTTTTTTAACATTGTTCTCATCACCAAGTCCCTCGGTTGTGTTTCCCTGCTGATTGCTGTCGTCCCCCCAGTTTTATACACCTCCACACACTTTGGTGCAGATCTTTCAGCTATCTTTGCTGTCCTCTGAGGAACTCCCTATCTGACCCCTGCTAGTTCTCTCAGTCCAGCAGTAAATGACTTTTCAAAATCCATTTTTCTTTTTAAATGTACTCTTTTGGTTACCTCTCCATTACTTGTTTTTTCTGTCCATTTCCAATTGTGTAGGACCTTGGGATTTTTTTTTTACTGTTAAAAGTGTGTGCGTTAAGTTCTGTTATAACTACTGAGTTGCCATGTTTACTGTGGTACATAATGGGTAATATAAGCAAAGTTTTTTGGGATGAATTAAGCTGTCTTGTTTCACCATTTTTAATGTAAATGAGATAGACTATAATTAATTGAAGTCATAATTGAAAACGTGTTCTGATTTGAAGGAGGGCAAAGACTGAAGAACACTTAATGAGAGAGATTAAATAATACCTATTTGAAATTGAATTGGGTGGAGTGCATACATACATTTACTCCAGCAAATGTCATGATCATACCTCTTCATAGATCTTAGTGTTCCATATGAGGGAGAAGTGTATAATTTCAACAAGTGGATTAATTTGTGTCTGTCTGGTGAACAGAACAGTAAATATGTGTGTTGTTTTATCCTTGTATATATGATGTATATCCTTACAAAAGTAACATCGAATGTGATGTTAGTCACCAGAAGAGTATTTGCAAGGCGTGTCCTTGATCATTTGTTCCCTCTTCATTTCGAAAAGTGTTGTATATTATGCTCGTACCATTCTTCTGTAGAAGTATGGCCTATTTGAATATCAGTGATCCCAGGACTGTCTGGTTGGTGACATCGTAGGTTTCAGGGGATTTAACCTGTACGGTCTTCAGAATATCTGGGAAAGGGTACTCTCTCACATTCTATTGTGAAAAATCCTTTTGGTTTCTCTCTCCACCCTTGAGAAGCACAGTTTGTTTAGAGAACTGGCCGTCTTTTGTTCACCACGCCATCAAATCAAGTTGTATCATACTAACTACTTGAAAGCTCCAAGGATGATAAACCTGAAGGAGCTAACAAATGATACCTTTCACAATACATTTAAACACTTCCTTTCTGCCTAACTGTACTAATCAATATTCTTCTATCACTTACTGGAAACAGTAAAATGGACAACTGCACCCGAGTTTGTCAAATTCAGACTGTTGAATTTCTCCAAATGTAACAGGCAATACTCCAGAATTTCACTTTACTCTAACTTTTTAAATCAGATTGCCGACTACACTTCTTGAGTTAAAATTGTTTCTTGATGCTTGTTGGAGCACTTGTCTCTTTTCAGCTTTATCACCACGTTTGCATTTTAATGGGTGCTATGCTTTGCGTTTTCTTCCAGATATGGATGTTGACAGGAGATAAACTGGAAACAGCTACTTGTATTGCAAAAAGCTCTCATTTGGTATCTCGAAATCAGGACGTTCACATCTTTCGCCCTGTAAGTATAACTGACAAAAATTGAGAGTTTTTCAGATGATCTGGAAAGTTTTTTTGTGAATTTTATAGACAAATAGTTTTCCCTATTTGAAGCAACAGACATCTTTTGCAAACTGCTGTAAAGTACTTGGTGTGGAAGAAACATTTCATCAAGAAGGATGCAGCTGAGATTGTTTCAACAGCACATGTAACTGAGATATGACTGAATTTTATTGAACATAGACATAGACATTTTATTTGCTAATGCAGTGAAATCTATCCAGGTAAATAGGCCAGTTAAGCAAGTATTCTATTCAATGAAAAGCACCTCTGAACAAATCTCATCCTTGTGACTCTCCGTGTTTCCAGAGGATGCAAGTGTATTCATTTGTTTGCCTTCCAGAGCAGAAGTATAAACTGCCGTGTCACACTTTGAAAGTACAGATAATATATTTTAGATGTGTAATCTGTCAGCTGTGATTCTTTTTAAAGTTCTTTTACCGCCCTTGCCGTTCAAACTCATGAACCAGACTACAGCTCAACTGATGTAGTCAAGCACACAGTCATTCATGTATGTCATACTGTTGGTTTGGCCATGACATTCTATGACATTGTAACCCACAGCAAACCTTCTCTCACTGTGGGTTGTTTGTGTTTGGCAAATGGAAAACTGGACCTTAATGCTCAATCACATTGAACTACTGGCTGAAATTCTAAATGGTGTGAGCAATAAATTATGCTAGAAATTCCCTATAATGCAATCAAGCTCAGGAAGTATTGTTACAAGTAGTATTGTTAACACAATCTCCATAGCTATCCTTCAATTGCAAATTTGCAAACATTGACATATTTAGCATAAAATTTTCACTGAAATGCACCCTGAAAGTAACAAAATAGCACAAGTATATTAAAAAGCATCAAACTGGTTAATGCTAAAATGAATCTTTGCAGATGCATTTTTAAAGAAACTAATTAATTTAACTTTCAATACTTTAACCTTTGTTTTAAAGAAGTTTAACTGATGGAATAAGTCTAGTTTCCAAAAAGGCGTTGACATAATTTCCAGTGCAATTAATCTCTAAAATTTGTTTTTTTAAATTGTACTGATATATATTTCTCAGTTGAAGCTTAAATATTAAATTATTATTTATGTGCAGTTTGCCTCATTAAAATATATTTAACTTCAGTTTTGAAAACATTGTACAAGGAAAGAAACTGGCAATGAATATTGGGGTGATTTTGGTTTAAAAATATAGAGCAGTGACTAGGTAATATCACCCAGAGAGAAGCTGACTGCTTACATCTCAGCAAGAACTGAATGATTCAGCAAGTGATTCTTGATCAGGGAGCAATAGTAAGAAGTGACTGAGCAGGATTCTGGGAGAAGTCAGTTTGTTGACTGCAACTAACAAGGACATCGCATAGCACCTGGTGCTCAGCAGGAGGAAGTGTGTCCAAAAGAGGGTGGCGTGAAAAGTGACTAAGGAGGATTCTGGGAGAAAATTTTTCTTCCTCATGGCAGCAGACAAAAACAAAGCAAGTTGTAGTGACAGCAGCCATTTTGGAGAGGGGCTAGAAGATCAAAATGCTGCCATTGAGGTCCAAGTGCAGGCTTTTGAGAGTGTTGGGCTTCTCTGAGGAGGGTGAGCAGCATTCAACTACAGCAAGTCAAGGTTTTTTCTTTTCTTTTAATCCACTAATAAGCAGAGGGCTAGTGCTGACAGTTAGTGGAGTGGTATGTACCTCTTGTAAGATTGGGAGATCAGGGAGAAGTCGAATGTTCCTGACCCACCCAGACTGCGTGGATCGGTCGGAGCAGCAGATCAACTCATTGAGGAGCATACAGGAGGCAGAAGGTTTTAAGATAGGAGTTTCAGGGATAAGGTCACAGCAGTCAATCAGCCAGATATGTGACCACCAGGAGCGGTGACCAGAGTGTGCAGGAGTTGCCTGTGGCTATTCTTCAGTCAAACAAGTATACTGTTTGGATATTGTTCGGGGTGTGTATGTGTAGATAGAGGGGGTGGGGATTGTGGTAGTGGTAGCGGCCTCTCATTGGAAAGAAATGGCAGCAGCCACATTATTAGCCCTGTTTTATAGCCGGGAGGATCGAAGTGTGGGTGAGTGGTAGTGATAGGATACTGTATAATCAGGGGAACAGATAGGTATTTCTGTGGCCATGAATGAGATTCCAGGATGGTCCCTGGTTCCAAGATCAAGGATATGTCTCAGTGGGCACAGGACATTCTGAAAGGGGAGGGTGACAGTCAAAAGTTGTGGTCTGTATTGGTGGTAATGACATAGGCAGGAAGGGAGATGAAGCCCTGCAAAAGAAATTTAGGGAGATAAGTAGAAAGTTGAAAAGCAGGACCTCTCTGGTTGTAATCTCCGGATTACTCCCTGTGCCACATGCTAGTGAGGCTAGAAATTGGAAGATAATACGGTTGAATGTGTGGCCAAAGAGCTGATATAGGAGGGAGGGCTTCAGGTATCTGGATAATTGGAATATCCAAGGCAAGAAAGGGCAGGTTGCACCTAAACTGGAGGGCCACAAATATCCTTGCATGGAGGTTTGCTGGTACCGCACAGGAGGGTTTAAACTAGTGTGGGGTTTGGGAACCAGAGCGGTATGTCAGCATGTGGAGTAAAAGAGGAGATGGTAGAGATTAGGTCAAGTTAGTCTAATAGGAAGGACAGATAGGGCCAAGTTAATGAACATGGTGGGACTGGCATTCTAAAGTCTGTATAATAGAGCAAGTAAAACAATAAGGGCGGATGAGTTAGAGCCTGGATTAATACATGGAATTTGGTGTTTTAAACATTGCAGAAGCTTGGTTGAGAAAAGGGCAGGACTGGCTGCTCAATGTTCCAGGGTTTAGATGTTTCAGGCATGATAAAGAGGGTGGGGAAATTGCATTACCATTTAGGGATCGTGTAACAGATGTACTAAGAGAGGACATCTGGGAGGGCTCATCCAGCAAGACCAAATGGAAGAACTCAGGAATAAGAAAGGTGCAAGCACTGTGATGGTGTTATTACTATAGGCCTCCCAATAGCCAGCAGGCAATGGAGGAACAGTTATGTAGGCAGGTCATGGAAAGATATAACTACAACAGGATTGTTGTCGTGGTGATTTCGACTTTCCCACTATTGACTGGGACTCCCTTAATGCCAAGGTGTTGGATGGGGCAGAATTTGTTAGGTACATCCAGAAGGGTTAGACAGTTGAACTAGGAAACGGGCCATACTAGACCTTATATTGAAGAATGAGCTTTGGCCAGGTGATTGAAGTTTCAGTGGGGGAGAATTTTGAGAATAGTGATCATAATTCCAAAAGTTTTAAGATCCTATGGATAAGGGTTAGACTGGTCCTCGGGTGAAGATGTTAAATTGAGGGAAGGATAATTACAACAATATTAGGCAAGATTGGAGAAATTAGACCGGGGGAGGCTGTCTGAGGATCAATCCACATCTGACGTGGGAATATTTTGAAGGCCAGCTGATCAGAGTTCAGGATCAGCATGTTTTTGTGAGGATGAAAGACAAGGATTGCAAGATTTGGTGACTTTGGATGATGAGATATTGAAAGTGTAGCCAAAAAGGGGGGAAAAAAAGCGTGAATAAGGTTTCAGAAAAAAAAATCAGACAAGCCCCTTGAGGAATATTAGGGGAGTAGGAAAGAACTTAGCCCATTTTAGGTCTCCTAATTCCTTCTTTATGAAATATCCTTGGAAAGCAGAATTAAGGCGAATCCCAAGGCATTTGTATGTATATTTAGGTGCAAGAGGGTAGCTGGGAAAAAGGTAGGCCCACTCAAGGACAAAGGATGGAATTTATACGTGAAGCCCGAGAAAATAGGTGAGGTCCTTAATGAATACTCTGCATCAATACACACCAAAGAAAAGGACATGGATCATGGTAAGGTTAGGAAACAGAATATCAGTAATCCGGGGCATATCAATATTAAGGAGGAGGAAGTATTGGGTGGCTTGAAAAGCATTAAGATAGATAAGTCCCCAAGCCCGATGGGTTCTATTCCAGGATATTGAGGGAGGTAAGCGAGGAGACTGCTGGGTTCTTGACAGAGATCTTTGCCTGTGGCTAAGGAGGATACAAGGTCCCAGAAGACCGGAGAAGAGCCAGCGTTGTTCCTTTTGTTTAACAAGGACAACAGGGATAATCCCGGAAGTTATATGCCAGTGAGCCTTACACCAGTAGGACATACCAAGGGAAATTATTACACACGACTCTTAGGGGCAAGGTTTACTCACATTTGAAAAAGGATGGACTTAATAGGGATAGCATGGCTTTGTGTGGGGTTGTCATCCATTATAAATTTGAATTTTTTTTTGAGGAAGTGACAAAGATGATTTTTGGGGGCAGGACATGCATGTAGTCTGTAATGACTTTAGTTAAGCATTTGACAAGGTCCCTCATGATAGGCTAGTCCATAAGATTGAGGTATCAACGATCCACAGTGGGTTGGTAATTTGGATTAAGATTGGCTTAGTCATAGAAGATGGAGGGGTAGTTGTGGAAGGGTGATTTTCTGACTGGAGATCTGTGACCAGTGGTTTTCTGCAAGGATTAGTGCTGAGATCTCTGCTGTTTGTTGGGTATAAATGATTTGGATAAAAATGTCTGGTTAGACAACATGAAAATTGGTGGAGTTGTGGATAGTGAGGAAGGTTGTCAAAGGATATGATAGAACGTAGATCAGTTGGAAAGTTGGACAGGGAAATGAAAGATGGAGTTTAATCCAGTCAACTGTGAGGTAATATATTTTGGAAGATCAAATGCAAGCAGAAAGTACTTAGTAAATGGCAGCACCCTTAGGAACTTTAATGTACGGAGGGATCTTGGGGTCAAAGTCCATAGTTCCCTGAAAGTGGCAGGGATAAGGTGGGTAAGAAGACTTGCGGGTTGCTTGTCTTCATCAGCCAGAGCATTGAGTATAGAAGTTGACAATCATGTTGCAACTGTATGAAACTTTGTTTAGGCCATATTTGGAGAATTGTGTGCAGTTCCAGTCACCACACTACAGGAAGGATGCAGAGGCTTTGGGAAAGGTGCAAAAGAGGTTTATCAGAATGTTGCCTGGATTGGAGCGCATTATCTATCCGGAGATGTTGGACAAATTTGTATTGTTTTCACTAGAGCTTTGGGGGCTGAGTGGCAACCTGATAGAAATGTTTAAAATTATGAGAGGCATGTATAAGGTGACTCGTCAGTGTCTTTTCTCCTCGGCCTGAAATGCCAAATAATTGGGGCAATAGGGTTAAGATGAAAAGGGACAAGTTCAAAGGAGATGTACAGGCTGTTTTTTTTTTAAACAGAGTAGTGGGTGCCTGGAACATGCTGCCAGGGGAGATAGTAAAAGCAGATATGATAGCAAAGGTTAAGATGCATTTGTGCAGATACATAGACAGGGAATGGAGGGATAATAGATTATGTACTGGCAGATGGGATTATCTTAGAATGCATCATGGTCAGCACAGAGATGTAGGCCAATGGGCCTGTTTCTGTGCTGTACTGTTCTTTGTTCTATTAGTAGGGTAATCAAGAGTTACAGGAAAACGTCAGGCAGGAAAGTGGACATGAGGAATGTCAGATTAATCATCATCCTCTTGAACAGCAGAGCAGGCTCACGGGGCTGAGTACCCTACTCGTGTTCCTTTTTAATGGTCTTGCTGCCTTGTGGTCGTCTTAAGTAAATATTTTCAGCAAGGAAGGGGAGATGAAAGTTTTTGTCGAGTATAGAAGGGAAAACCAATGTTGGTGCATCAATTAAAAAAAATGTGATGCAGGACACCATGAAAATGTTCTATCCAGTAGAGGGTAGCAGTGAGTTAGCTGCTACACGACCAGAGAAAACACACAGGGACAATGGTTAAGTCTGAAGGTGAAGATATTTTCTAATCAACTTAGAGATGTTATTTTATACCTCTGGAACTGATGGAATTTGAAGCTGAGCCTCCTGGCTCCCAGTTAGAGACACTACTTACTGCATCTGAATGCTTATTTAATGCCCTTAACAAACTTATATTACAGAAGTGGCAACTAAAAATAACTTCGTTTGAGGAAATAACATTTTCTGCTACACTATCATCTACTTAAACTAAATGAAACAAGGTTAGATTATTAAAATTCCTTCCACCAGCAAAAAAATTCACTCAAGATTACTTAAAAATCCATGGCATTCAATGATGATAATGATTTACTTCCATGTGATATCATAATTTTTGTCGTTATATTTGTCAATATTAACTTTTAAATGCTAGACTTGCCTTTCTGGCCAGGATAAATTGCATTGTTGCTTTATGTACTGACATCACTTCATCTTTACTGTGTATACCAATGAGAGGTTTGTCTTTGTAGGTAATGAATCGTGGTGAAGCTCATTTGGAGCTGAATGCTTTCAGACGGAAACATGACTGTACACTGGTTATATCAGGAGATTCTTTAGAGGTAAAGGTTTACAAATTTCCAAGGAATGTTGTGTAAGGACGATATTGGAACACTGGCATACAGTTGCGGCAATGAACTTCAATTTTTAAACCCCTCCTACTGAATAACACTTAGATAACTTCAGTTATGTTTAGATTGTCTTTTTGCAGAAAGGTCTCTGTTAGGAGAGCAAATTCTGGGCTTCTGAGAATTCCTGATTTTAATTGTTCCTCCATTGCTGACCATGGCCTCAGCTTTCATTATCTGAAGCTTTGGAATTCCCCTCTCCACACTTTTCCAACTGTCTGCCACCATTTACACTTTTAAGACTTTCCTTAAAGTTTACCTCTTCGATAAAGCTTTTGGCCATCTTGCCTAATATCACTGACCATGCTTTGGTGTCAGGTTTTGCCCCATAGTGATCCCATGAAGCAGTTTGGGACCTTCTATACAGTGTTATTAGCATAAGAGATGCAAGTTGCTGTTACAGTATGTAGAATAATCAGTTTTGTTTAAATATCTTTGTAGCTCTTACATTCAGGCAGTTCCATCAGATAGAGGTATAGAGGTTTACGGCACGGGAACAGACCCTTCAGTCCAACTCGTCCATGCCAGATGGCCTAAATAAATTTAGTTCCATTTGCCAGCATTTGGCCCATATCCTTCTAAACCTTTCCCGTTCATATACCCATCCAGATGCCTTTTAAATGTTGTAATTATACCAGCCTCCTCCACTTCCTCTGGTTGCTCATTCCATACACACACCAACTTTTGCATGAAAAAGTTGCCCATTAGGTCCCTTTTAAATCTTTCCCCTCTCACTTTAAACCCAAGCCCTTTAGTTTGGAGCCCTCTGCCCAGGGAGGGTGGAAAAGCCTTGTCTATTTACCCTATCTATGCCCCTCATGACCTTATAAACCTCTATAAGGTTGGCCATCAGCCTCCGACACTCCAGGAAAAATAACCCCAGTCTATTCAGCCTCTCCTTATAGCTCAAACCCTCCAACCCTGGCAAAATCCTTGTAAATCTTTTCTGAACCCTTTCCAGTTTCACAGCATTCTTCCTATAGGAGGGAGACCAGAATTGCACATAATATTCCAATAGTAGCCTAAACAAAGCCCTGGACAGCAGAAACATAACCTCCCAACTCCTTTACTCAGTGCACTGACCGATAAAGGCAAGTATACCAAACGACTTCTTCACTATCCTGTCTACCTGTGACTCCACTTTCAAGGAGTTATGAACCTGCACTTCAAGCTCTCTTCGTTCAGCAACACTCCCCCAGGACCTTACCATTAAGTGTATAAGTCCTGACCTGACTTGCCTTTCGAAAATGCAGCACCTCACATTTATCTAAGTTAAACTCCATCTGCCACTCCTCAGCCCGTTGGCCCACCTGCTCAGTATCCTGTTGTACTCTGAGGTAACCTCCTTTGCTGTCCGCTACACTTCCAATTTTGGTGTCATCTGCAGACTTAGTAACCATACCTCCTATGTTCACGTCATTTGATATTGAATTTTGCATCACTTTCAGTGTTTTCAATTTCAGTTCTTCCAGTTCTAAGAGTTATATTCTGCCTGATTCTTTTGGGATGGCTTTAAACTATTTCAGATCATCTTGTGTCGTGTTGTTTTGTGTTTTCTTTATTTTCTTTTTTTTCCCCCTCTTTCTCAGTTCAATTCTTAATGAAAGTTTAAATCAGAGCTCAGGCTGAGGCCACTTTAGATAGTTGAATGTATGATATCAGGGTTACACAGAACCGTTTGATTAAGATTCATTGAAACAGTTAAATGAGAAAACAGAATTCTAGATGACTTTTATTAATCAAATGTTTAATTCAGAGACTATTCTTTAATTTGAACAGGTCAGCTCCTGTGGTCCTGACTCTGTACAGGTTAAGATCTGTAACAAGGGAAATGTAGCTTTCTCACAAAGGAAATAGCCAACAACCTTTCTATAAATTGCTAAATCTATCCTGCAAGACAACAGCAATTTGTATTTATGTAATACTTGTAACGTAGCTGAGGAACATTATTTGCCCAAATTTGATCCCTTGCTGCATAACAGAATTTAAGACAAATGTTCAAAGACTTACTCAAAAACGTTGGTTTTAGAAAATGTTTTAAAGGAGGAACGTGGGACCCAGAGGTTTGGGGATAGCATTTTTCCATAGTTTTGCGCATAGACAGCTGAAGATGTGACTGCCAGTGGAGGGGTGAAAGAATTCAGAGATACCCAAGAGTCAGGAATTGGTGTAACACCGTTTCCACAGTGTTTTACGACTGGAAAAGATTACATTGATAGGGAGTAGCAGTGCCACAATCTTGTTGTGGCTTTGTTGTTAAAAACACATCACTTCAGTACCATTGAAACAACTGATTTAAAGTTATTGTGCTAGAGGTATCAATAAACTTAAGTAGATTGTTGGATGACAATTGTTATAAAGATATTCCTGATGATTGTAGAGTTATTAGATTGTATTGATTGTTTAGAGACCTGCAGAGCTTGATAAAGAAAATCAACTTCTAAATAAGTAGTAGCCACATTCTAAGTGCATCATTAAGATGACACCAATATACTAGGAGTGAATTGTTAGTACTCTTATAAATCTAAATTCATAGATTTAATGACAGGAGAGATGCTCATGAAACATGGGTGAGATGTTTTCTGTTTCTGCTGTTCCTGCAACATACATTTGTAAAAAAACCTTTCTCATTCTAGATTAGAAATATTGTGTAATCAAAATAAGCATAAAGCTGCAACTAAGAAAGCACCATCTTGAAAAGCAATTCATTTTTGAAATCTCTTTCAGAAATAGCTAACTGCTATTTGGAGTGAAGTTTAATTACATTTCAGCTTCTTGTACCACAAAGTATTGAAAGAGAAACTAGCTAAACACGTGAAGTTGAAATGAATCAAAGGGCATTTTGTTAGGATTAAAAACAGTTAAGTAGGAGGAAAACAATAAAGAGGGAAAAAATGGAAGGCAAAAATACCAAGTAATATTAAAAACAGAGTTTTATTAAATCTATAAAATTGAGGAGCCAACAATGAACATAGGTCACTAAGAGAAGACGACTGGGGAAATAATAGGGAGCTAGAGAATGGCAAAGGAGTTGAATAAATATTTTGCATCAGTCTTCATGCTAGAGGACACTACTAGCATTTCAAAAGTACTAATGAGGCTAAAGGCCAATGAGTGCCCTTTGACCTGATAGGTTGCACCTTAGAATATTAAAGGATGTAGCTACAGAGGTTGTGGGGCAATCTTATTTAAAAGGGGTCAAAAAAGCTATCGGCCAGGTACATTAATATCTGCCACTGGGCACATACTTGAGTCCATTATAAAGGATATAACAGCAGAGCACTTAAAAGTACAAAATATAATCAAGCAAAGTCAGCATGGCTTCATGAAGGGAAAGTCATACCCAATTGATTTACTCAAATTCTTTGAGGAGGTAACAAGCATAATAGATAAAGAGAAGCAGTTTATATGACGTATTTGAATTTCCAAGTAACTTTGATAAGTTACTACGCACAAGTCTAATTAAGATAAAAACCCATCATTTTAGGGTAGTATATTGGTATAGATAGGAAATTGGCAAATTAATGGAAGACAGAGTTGAGAGAAAAGGAACATACTCAGCATGGCAGTTGTAACTTGTGGAATGCCACAAGGAACAGTGCTGGGGCAACAGTCATTTACAATATATATTAATGACTTGGATGACAGAAATGAAAGCACTATTGCAAAGTTTTCATATACATAAAAATAAGTGAGAGGGAGTTGGGAGTTGTCATGTATGAATCACAAAAGGCTAGTACCTAGTTCGATAAGTAACAGGGAAGGCAACTGGAATGTTGGCTTTTATTTCAAAGCAATGTAGCATAAAAGGAGGGCAATAGTCTTAACACAATACAAGGCATTAGTCAGACCACAGCTGGAATACTGTGAACAGTTTGGTTTCCTTTATCTGAGGAAAGACATTCTGGCATTGGAGACAGTCCAGAGAAGGCTTGCTATGTTGATTCCGGATACAGAGAGATTTTCTTTTAGATTTTCTTGTGAGTGGCACGGTGGCGCAGTGGTTAGCACTGCTGCCTCACAGCACCAGGGACCCGGATTCGATTCCAGCCTCAGGCGACTGTCTGTGTAGAGTTTGTGCATTCTCCCCATGTCGGCGTGGGTTTCCTCCAGGTGCTCCAGTTTTCTCCCACAGTCCAAAGATGTGCAGGTTAGGTGGATTGGCCATGCTAAATTGCCCATAGTATTCAGGGAGGTGTAGATTAGGTGGGTTATAGGGGGATGGGTCTGGGTGGGATGTTCTGAGGTTCGGTGTGGACTTGTTGGGCCGAAGGGCCTGTTTCCACACTGTAGGGATTCTATGATTCTAAAACATTGAGTAGGTTGGGCTTGTACTCATTTTAGAGTTTAGAAGAATAAGAAGGAAAATCTTATTTAAATATGTAAGATTCAAGGGGACTTGACAGGTACATGTGAAAACGTTGTTTTCCCCTTGTGTGAGATTCTAGGAACAGAGGGCATATTCTCAGAATAAGGTGTCACCCATTTAAGACAGATGGAGGAATTTCTTCTGAGGGTAGTGAATCTGTGGAATTCTTTACTGCAGAAGTCTGTCACGACTGAGTCATGGGTATTCAGGGCTGAGATAAACAGACTTCTAATCAGTAAGGAGGTCAAGGATTACCAGAGTCGGGCAGGAAAGTGGAGTGGAGGATTATCAGATCAGACATAATCTCATTGGTGGAACAGAGTCGACAGAGCAAATGGCCTACTTCTACTCCTACATCTTATGGTCTTTTTTTTTAATTCATTCCTGGTGCGTGGGTGTAGCTGCCTGGCCAGAATTTATTCCCCATCTCTACTTTCCCATGATGGTATAAGCTGTCTTCTTGAACTGCTGCAGTTCATGTGCTGTAGGTAGACTCTCGATGCTATTAGGGATGGAATTCCCGGATTTTGATCCAGTGATGGTGACAAAATGGCAATGGTGAGAACTTGCAGGTGGTGGTGTTCCCATGAATCTGCTGCCCATCAGCTCTTCCACCGTTAAGAATGGGGGCATTAGTGGAGCTGCTTCCTCCAGTGAGTTGTTTAATTGTTGCTCACCATTCATGACTGTAATCCATTGTTTGTAGGATTGCTTGGTTCTGTCACTTGCTGCTTATGCTGTTTGATACACAAGTAGCCCTGTTAGGTAACTTCACAAGGTTGACACCTCAGTTTTAGGTAATCCTGGTACTGCTACGGTTATGCTTTCCTGCTGTCTCCATTGAACTAGTGTTGATACCCCAGTCCTTCTTGATGAAAATGGTCATGATCTTGGAAGGTGCCGTCTAAGGATCCTAGTGAATTTCTGCAATGCATCTTGTAGAGAGCACATGCTGCTGCTACTGAGTATTGGTGGTGGAAGAAATGGTTGCTTGTGGATATGCTGCTAATCAAATCAACTGCTTTGTCTTGAATTATGTCTAGCTGCTTGAGTGTTGTCAAGTGGAGAATGTTCCATCACACTCCTGACTTGTGCCTTGTAAATGGTAGACAGGCTTTGGGGAGTCAGGAAGTGAGCTACTGATTGCAGTATTCCTTGCTTCTAACCTGTTCTGGTAGCCATTATATTTATATAGCAAATCCAGTTGATTTCCTGGTCAATTGTAAAGCTAGGATGTTGATAGTGGGGCATTCAGTGATCATAACACCATTGAAAGTCAAGGGGTGGTGGTTAGATCATCACTTACTGGAAATGATCATTGTCCGACATTTGTGTGGAACAAATATTACTTGCCACTGATCAGCCCAAGACTGGATGTTGTCCAGATCTTGTTGCATTTGAGCATGGACTGTTTCTGTACCTGAGGAGTCACAAGTGGCGCTGAATATTGCGCAATCGTCAGCAAACATCCCCACTTCTGACCTTACAATGGAGGGAGGACATTACCCTGAGGAACTCCTGCAGAAATGTCCTGAAGCCAAGATGACTGACTTCCAACAACTGCAACCATCTGCCTATGTGCCAGATATGAATCCGACCAGTGGAGAGTTTGCCCCCGATTCTCATTGTTTCCAGTTTTGTTTGGGCTCCTTGGAATCAGTTGAGTGCAACCTTGATGCCAGAAGCTGTGACTCTCTCCTTACCTCTGGAATTCAGCTCATTTTCCCAAATTTGAACCAAGGCTATAATAAGCTGAGTAACCCTGGCAGAACCGAAACTGGGCATCACTGAGCAGGTGCTGCTTGATAGCACTGTTGATGACTTTCTATCACTTTTCTGATGATCGAGAGTAAACTAATAGGGCGGGTAGAATTTGTCTCGCCTTCTGTGTACAGGATGAACCTTGACAGTTTTCCACATTGTCAGATAGATGCCAATGTTGTAACTACTGGGGTAAAGAGATA
>JAHRHZ010000051.1:17954633-17996958 GCA_024137785.1 Ginglymostoma cirratum | reverse complement strand
TTCGGGCCTAAACCCTTCATTTCTGATGAAGGGTTTAGGCCCGAAACGTCAAGTTTTCCTGCTCCTATGATGCTGCTTGACCTGCTGTGTTCATCCAGCCCCATGCTTGTTATCTTGTAACTACTGGAACAGGTTGGCTAAGGTTGCAGCAGGTTCTGGAGCACACGTCCTCAGAATTTGCCGGAATGCTGTCAGCACCCATAGTGTTTGCATTGTACAATGCCTCCAGTTGTTTTTGATTCACTTCACAGGATATCAAAATGGCTGAAGACCGGCATCTGTGATGCTGAGGACCACTGGAGGGGCCAGAATGGATCACCCACTCCTTACTTCTGGCTGAAAACTGGTGCGAATGCTTCAGTCTTATCTTTTGCATTGATATTTTGGGCTCTTAAGGATGGGGATATTTGTGGAGCTGTTTCATAGGTTCTCCAGGTTGATACATCAGTTTTAGGTATGCCTGGTGCTGCTCCTGGTACGTCCTTCAGCACTCTCCATTGAACCCGTATTGATCCGTGGGCATGATGGTGATGATTGGAGGATATGCCATGTTATGAAGTTGCAGATTGTGCTGGAGTACAATTCTGTTGCTGTTCATGGCCCACAGTGTCTCTTGGATGCCCAGTCTTGAGTTGCTGGATCTGTTCACAGTCTGTCCCATTTAGCATGGTGATAGTGCCACACAGTACAATGGAGGATATTCTCAATAAGAAGTCAGGACTTCATCTCCATAAGGACAGTGTGGTGGTACCTCTTATCTGCCTCCTGCAGCGTATGCGTATTGCTTAGTAAGGATGAGATTAGGTATGTTTCTTGCTAGTTCCCTCACCACCTGCTGCAGATCTTTGCCCACGTTTAACCTGAAGCCATGAGACTTCACGGGGTCCAGAGTCAATGTTGAGTACTCCCAGGGCAGCTCCCGCCTGACTGTATACCCTGGACATATCCAATTATGGTGTTGTCTGAGACATTGTTTGTAACGTGTAATTCTGTGAATACGTCTGTGTCAGACTGTTACTTGACGAGTCCCAACATTCCTTGACCGTTGCTTGCCGAGACAGTTTTCCCAATGTTGGAACTAGCCCCGAGATAAGGAGAACTTTTCAGGGTTGACAGGCTTCTTTAGAATTATTGGTTCCAATGCCAGATGGTCCATTTCTTTGAGACTTTGTAGCAACTAATACAACTGAGTGACTTGCGAGGCCATTTCAGAGCACAGTTAAAAGTCAACCACTTTGCTGTGAGTCTGGAACCATGTAGGCCAGATCAGGTGAGGGTGACAGATTTCCTCCTTTTAGTGAACCATATGGGTTTTCAGACAATCATGGTCATTGGATTCTTAACTCAATAAAATATCTGGAATTAAAATTCCATCGCCTGCTGTGGCAGGATTTGAATTCTGTTCTGCAGGACTTTAGTGAGTCTCTGGATTAATAGTCTAATGATAATACCAATAATCCATCACCTCCCCTTAATCTTACATGAAGCATAAACACTAATTTAGACCAGTTGCTTTTAATGGTCCATTTCTATGTTGGGGGGGGAAATGTTCTATGTTTATCACTTGTTAGAACCGGTAACGTGAAATTTACTATTTTCAACTAATAATATTTCACACACTGACCTATATCAGTTGTAAACTTTTTCAAAATCATAAACCAATTCACAGACATTGAAATGCTAACTCTGAACACTCAGGCAGCCTACTCTATAGTATATAATGTTCACAGGCTTGTGAATCAGCAAACATACTTCTGTCATGTCCCACAATTTAGGTTTTAAAATATAGGAAGTACAAAAAGGAGCAAAGAGGAACCATTCAGCATGGAGCCTTCTCAACCATTCAAAGTGATCATGCCTGATCTTCTGTTTCACTACCATACCTCCTATTCGCTCCCAATGCACCTTGATATCTTTAGCCTCTAGAAATCGATTCATTTCTTTCTTACACATCTCAGTGGCTTGGCCTCCACAACTTTCTGTGGTAGAAAATTCCACAGGTTCACCACCCTCTGAATAAAATAATTTTTTTTTTTTTAGTTTCAGTCTGGAATTGCCTATCCGATATCCTGAGTCCGTGCCCCCTTGTTCTAGAGACTACCACCACATCACCACTGCGTCACTAAGTTTGCCTATGACATAAAAATAGGTGTGCTGGAAAAATTGAAGCTCAATAGCGCGAATAAAATTGTCAAGAAATATTGCTGGTGTATGCTTATTATATTTAAGAAAAAGCTGTAATTTATAAGATGTTTACATTGTCATTGAGTGTTGCTTCATTTGTATCTTATAGGTTTGTCTGAAATATTACGAGCATGAATTTGTTGAACTTGCATGCCAGTGTCCAGCTGTTGTCTGCTGTCGATGTTCTCCAACACAGAAGGCTCAAATTGTGAAGCTCTTGCAACAACATACAGGCAAACGCACATGTGCAATGGGTAAGCAGAAATCTGTCTTCACACTGTACCTTTAAAATGTGAACCAGCTGTGCAAATTCATGATTTCATCCCTTTGTGTGAGAGCTGGTAACTGTAAAAAACAGTTCATCAAAACTCTGCTTATCTTCTGGTTAGGAATTGCTTATTTGCTGTGGAGTTGTTATGTTTGTTTCTTACTCATTGATGAGAAGTATCAAATAGTGCTGTAAGGCTGGCAGCCTGCACCAATCTTGCCCCATTCAGCCACATAGGATTTCAAAATCAATATTTTAACCTTTGGAGGACTAGGACCATGAACATGGGAGGTTTGTGTTTACTAACCGTGAAAACTTATTTGAGAAAAGAAATATATATTCCTTCTGTTTCATTATTTTTTAAAACAAATACGATGCTGTCTTTACAGTTTGTCTTGTTTAGCAATTGAGTAGCCATTAGTAATTTCTGATAGAAAATGTTTTTAACGGGTTGCAGGGGTAAGAAGATAACAACCGGGTTTATAATGAGCTTATTGTTACACTCAAAAAGGTATTTGCTTGGCAATGTAATGTGTGTATCACGCCACGAGATGGCACTGCTGCTGTAGTACTCAGTAAGTGATCAAGAGCATTTCAGCAATTTAATTGTCCAGTGAAGAAGCATGTCAAGATTCTGGCTAATCTTTTTCAGTACTGATGCTTTCAATTTACATGTATACATGCTGTATGTATGTGTGAGTCTCTGCATATAATTTTATTAAGGATTATACCTCCCGTGTGACTTAAATATTTTTTCTTTTAATTTGAAACAGTTTAGCTCGTTTCTGCAGGAGAGTTGGATTTTTAAAATAATTTTTTAAATGAAATTTTTGTTAAACGGCTAAGTGAAAGATTGAATTTATTGATATTTTACAGGTGATGGAGGTAATGACGTCAGCATGATTCAAGCAGCAGACTGTGGGATTGGCATTGTTGGAAAAGTAATTATCTTTTGTTTATTTACTTGTGACAGAAAATGTTGATTAAATCGTAGGTCACAGTTTAAAGAAAATATTAATTTTAAAAAGTATATATAGCTGGTATTTCGCATACATACTGCTTAATGCTGTTCCTGCCCATTGTGGTGGAAGTAATTTGCGTGAACGTGTTGTAGAAATGGCTGTCTGAAATCAAAAATTAGAATCCCAATATGTCAGTTATTGCAATATAGATTACACTGAGAATAACTAAACGGAATTGCATTCAAATAAACTATTCAGCCCAACTGGTCTGTGCTGGTGTTTATGGTACATCCTAGCTTCCCCCTGCTTTGTTTTCTTCAGCTCATTCTATCTAAATATTCCTTTTTCATTCTTACACTTAACTAGCTTCCCCTTAAATGCATCTGTGCAATTTGCTGCATCTATGGTAACAAATTCCACACCTTAACCAATCTGAACAAAGTTTATCCTGAATTCTCTATTGAATGTATTAGTGACTGCCTGATTTGCAGCCCCTAGTTGTGTCTCCTGTAAGAGTTAAATCATCACTATTTTGGCCTAGATAACAAGCATGGGACTGGATGAACACAGCAGGTCAAGCAGCATCATAGGAGCAGGAAAACTTGATGTTTCGGGCCTAAACCCTTCATCACATCTTCAGAATTTTAAAGATTTCACAGAAAAAAAAATCTGCAGTGTGAATGTCTTACCTGACGGTTCTAAACCCTCGGTTTTGCCATCAACGTTGTCAGTTGTTTTTAGAATATTCTGCAGCGCCAGTGTCCATTGTATATTTCCTTACAAATAACCAGTTGAGTCCTACATGGATCAATAGAATTGCAATTTACTTGTATTTAAAAACTTGCATTTAAGCAGGCAGGTATTCTTGCTGTACAGCAGAAAGGACTTTTCGAAATGGCATCAACCAGTTTAGGAATGGAACTTTTTTCCATAATCTTTAGCCTGCTTCCGCCAGGTGGGGCCAGTGAAGATTGCTGATTGATGTGGTCGCTCAGTCATTCCCACATCTCTATATCCGCACTGAGGCTTTACCCACCATGTTGAGAAGAAGGCAGAGACCAAATAGAACTGGGCCCACCCCAGATATGACCACCTTACCTCATCTGTGGCAGCAGAGTGATCTTCCACGTTTAACAATGTAACATCATTATTCTGAGTGAAATAACAGAAAGGTGATTGTGATTCTTTTCTCAATATGTTTTCTCAGTTTACCTGAAGAAAGCAATATTGGTGTGCTTTACTTTCTATCTGTAAGTGAACTTGAAAAAGACTAAATGTTTAACTTTAACAGTCAAATATTTCATTTAGAAAGACTAAAGTTTCATGGTGAAAAAATTGATTTTCTTCTCTGAGTAGCATGATTTCATTATTGTATGTTTCCTTACTTTGGTGATAGAGCAGCTTTTTGGTCAACATGGTTTTCTGTCTTTATAACTATCTTTTTTTTAATCTAGGAAGGCAAACAGGCTTCTTTGGCGGCAGATTTTTCCATCACTCAGTTTAAACACATTGGCCGGCTACTGATGGTGCATGGCCGCAACAGTTACAAGCGATCTGCTGCGCTTGGTCAGTTTGTCATCCACAGGGGCCTTATCATTTCCACTATGCAGGTAATCGCAAGTTTGTTTTCAGTAAAGGGCTGAGACCCACCTTGAGCAATAAGTCAAGGAATGAAATGATTAAAATGGAATAAGTAATAAAGAAGGCAGGGAGTAGATGTTGTGAAATTCGTGTTTGGAAAGTCTGCAAAGCTTTGTAGAAGGTTAGATATTTTACACTTTAGCTCCTCGGGGTAACAGTGACTCCAAGTGGCGATCATGCATTGACTCTCAAATTCAGTGTCACAAATGTAGGACCGAGGTAGAGGATACATGATGCATTTGTACCAGCAAGTAGCATCAAAAGTGGCAAGTTCAGAGAAACAAAGTATTGCTGCATAATTAATGGTGAGAACAAGATCATTTATCAAATGGTAAATTTTCTCTTGTATCTTCCCTGAGAATTTGAAGGAGGTGTCAAACAAGCATTCCTAGATGCAGGAACCATGTTCAGGTCTGGGACAAACGTTACAGGCGGTGGAGAGTTCCTGATGGGTTAAAGAAAGCGCTTTATATGAAAGAGGAAACTGAACGTTTTGGGAATAACTTCAACAATGAATGATATACGGGAGTTCAGTTTGATGTGTGAAGGAATAGTGAGACTCATGCTACACTTTTTCAGTCTTTAAATGGTTGCAACAAAGGGTTAGAATAACGCTTATTTCTCTGAAAGATGCCTAATTTGGCTCTTGAATGTTTCTTTAAAGTTGGTTAGGTTATCTGTCTAGATGACTGGAATGTGTTGCAGAATAATGGCAACATGTTGAGTTCAGTGTCCTTTACTGGCTGAGATGGTGCCTGGGGATTGTCTCTTTGCTTTGCTCCATAGTGAAATCATGGTTGCAACATGATTAGAAGCTTCAACAATGAGGATGTTACATGGTGTGTCAGAGTATCTTCCCAAAGAAATAGATTCATGTAGGAAGATTGATTCACCTGTATTCTCCACCTCCCGTAGATGTTGGTCTATAAGTGGATCTTCAGTGCCTCCAAAAAGGTGACTGAGCCTCTATGTCGAGTATTAAATGTGAATTCTAGATGTGGGTTGTTGCCATTTTGAAATGTGAGCAAAATAGATCCGGTAATTCATATTAAATGAACGTAGCAAGATTTATAGATAAATTAATTGCACAGAGATGCTTTTAACCAAACTCATGGTTAAACTTGTTACAGAGATAGTAGGAACTGCCGATGCTGGAGAATCTGAGATAACAAGGTGTAGAGCTGAATGAACACAGCAGGCTGAGCAGAAAAGCTGACGTTTCGGGTCTAGACCCGAAACGACCACATTCCTGCTCCTCTGATGCTGCTTGGCCTGCTGTGTTCATCCAGCTCTACACCTTGTTATCTCATGGTTAAACTGATGCTTTTAACCAAACACAAAGCAATAATCAAGATTTTAAACTGCAAAGGGGATGATGAGTGATTTAAATGAGTTGTAGGGGGAGAGTTTTAGTCAGAACTTCAAAGTCAGGTAATGCAATGGAACAGCAGTGATGCCTGGACAATCATTACATGATTTTGGAAACTGACGCAGAAGACGTTGAAGAAAAATTCAGAGCAGGAGCTTTGACTTCGAGCTGAAGCTGAGAACCACATTGTTGAGAACAAACCCTCTCAAATTTGTAATGGAAAGGTGGATCCGTACTATCCTGCACCCTGCCAATCTTAACATGGTTCCCACTAAGCAATTAAATTATAGCCATCTAACTGTTACTTTATGCTGCTGGAGGACACTTTTCCTAAAAATAAAATGAAGGAAGTCTTGCTGAAACTTTAAAGGTGCTAGTTGGCCTATACCTGGAATACTGTAAGCAGTCCCTTTCGGCTAAGAAAAGACTTACTGGTATTGGAGGTAGGCCAGAGAAAGTCCATTAAGTTGATTCAGTAGAGGTTCAGTAGATTGGCAGGTCCACAGTGGAGTTCAGAAGATTAGGAGGCAACCTTATTGAAGCGTGTAAGTTACGTTGGGGCCTTGCAGGGTAGCTGCTGAGAGCTTGTCTCTCTGTGTTGGAGACTGCAGAACTCGGGGCATCCATTAAAGACAGATGAGAAGCATTTTGTTCTGTTAGTGAGTGAGTAGTCAACCTATGGAATTGTTCACGGGCTTGTAGAGACTGGGTCGTTCAGTATATTCAAGGCTGAAATAGTTAGATATTTAATCCCTAAAGGGATTGAGGAAAAGGCTGGAAGGTGGAGTTGAGGATTGTCAGATCAGTTATGATCTCATTGATTCTGCTCCACCATTCAAAGGGCTGAATGATCTTGTTGTGACAGAAAACTATTGAAAAAGCTGTAATGTGGCGTGATGGGGAGGTGATGACCTAGACCATTAATCCAGAAGCTCTGCTATATTCTGGGACCCAGATTCAAATCCCACCACAGCAGATGATGGAATCTGAATTCAATAAAAAAAAAAATCCGGAATTAAAAATCTACTGATGACCATGAAACCATTGTCAATTGTTGGAAAAAAACATCTGACTCATTAATGTCTGTCAGGGAAGGAACTCTGCCATCCTCACCTGGTCTGGCCTACATGTGACCTCAGACCTACAGCAATATGGTTGACTTTCACCTGCCCACTGAAATAACCTGGCAAGCCAGTCAGTTGCTATGAAGTCTCAACAAAGAAATGGACCACGTGGCATTGACCTAGATACCAGACAAGATAATGACAAAAACAGCCTGTCAACCCTGCAGAGTCCTCCTTAATAACATCTAGGGCTTGTGCCAAAATTGGGAGAGTTGTCTCTCCCACTAGTCGAGAAACAGTCTGACATAGTCATATTGTCAGAATCATATCTTATAGACAATGTCCCGAACATCACCATCATCATCATCATCCCTGGATATCTCCTGCCCGACCAGCAGACAGACCTAGCAGAGATAGCAACACAGTGGTATGTAGTTGGGATGGAGCTGTCCTGAGAGTCCTCACGTTGATTCCAGACCCTGTGAAGTCTTATGCCTTCAAGTTAAACATAGGGAAAGAAACCTCCTGCGATTACCACATACCTTCTTCCCTTGCTGATGAATCAGTACTCCACCATGTTGAACAACACTTGGAGGAAGCACTGAGGGTGGCAAAGACTCTTGGTGGAGGTTATCAATGCCTACCGCAGAGGGGCTTGGTAGCAGCACTGCTGATTGAGCTAGTTGGGTCTGAAAAGATAGCTGCTAGAATGGGTGTGTGGCAGGTGGTGAGGAAAAACATAGCTCAGCTTTACCAGTCCTCCTGCTGTAGATGCATCTGTCCATGTCCGTATCAGTAAGTGTGACCACCGCACAGTTACGGAGAAATGAAGTCCTGCCTTCACATTGGGAATACCCTCCATTATGTGGCACTATGCTAAATGAGTCAGACTTCATCGAGCAACTCAAGACTGGACTTGTGGACCATCAAAAGCAGCAGAACTGTACTCCAGTGCAATCTGCACCCTCACAGCCCAGCATATCCCCCCATTCAAACATTACCAGCAAGCCAGGAGATGTTTAGGGATGTCTAGAATCCACCTTCATCTGAAAGTCCATTTAAATGGCGCCACTGTTACATGTGGAAAAATTTTCATGTGGGATGTTTCCCCAAGTTTAATTGATTCCAGTTAACGCCTGAAGTCTTCTGGCAGTATCAGATTTCTATACTTACCGAATATTGAGATATTATTTTCAATGATAGCTTTACATTTACCATAAGTGTACAGATTATACTTAGTTAGAGCAAGTTACAATCTAACTATCTTGTAATTTATTTCCTTGCTGCTTGTGGGTCCTCACTGTGTAAATTAGCTGCCACACTTGGTTGTACAACCATGTGACTACATTTCAAAATGAATTTACTGGCTTTCCTCACTTTGCTGATAGCTCAAAGGATAAAAATATTTCAAATTGTCAGTATTAAGCCCTACAAAGCCATATTTTGTTGCTTTTACTTCAGTTTGAGTCTGTTGTAACGTTTCTGAAGCAAAATAAAGCAAGATTACAGTTATTTTTATTACCTATAGCCTGTTCTAATCAACTGCCTCCTGCTACAATCTTGGACGCACATGTTTTAATGTGTCGCATGCTGACACATGGTACCTCTCAGTATCAGACTGCCTGGCAGTCTGCTGTATGCAGTGTTGCCAGAATACAATGTTCCAAGGCCCAACCCCAGAATTGTTCTCTGAAGGATTACACAGAATGCAGAGTGGCACCGTGATTCTGGACGAGTAACATCTTCACCTCGTTCCACACAAGAAGAAATAAGCATAAATGTACAAACATCTGTTGTAACTCTGTGCCTTGTGACAAAACATGAGCAACAGCAGCCAGAGGTCACAGTTCCTTCCAATATCACTCACTCCTGTATGTAGTTAGCTGCTGTCTGCTCAGTACTTCTCTGCACAAGCGTTGCAGAGAAATAGAGAAGCTAAACTGGCTGTCCGGCTACATTACTGAGGCTGGCTTTGAATTTGAGAAGGTAGTTTGTCCACTGCAGTGACCGTTTACTTTATCTTTAAAACAGATCTCTACTATTTATGGTATATATAGCCTCCCATCCCTTTTAATCATATAGAAATTGATAGGAATTTGGATCTCTTATCCTACAAATCTGAGGGCATGATTTGACACTATAAATGGAAATTATTTTTTTCATATCCTGAGACTTTTAAGATGCTTGCAAGACAAATCAAATTAGAATGAGGTCAAATATTTCAATGTTGTAATAAATTGATTGTTTCATAAAATTTCAATGCATAAGCTGCAGTTTTCAGCAATAACTTTTTTTTAAAAATGCATTTGAAATGTTTTCTTGCTATTTCCTAAGTAATTTTGCATATGTCCTCTTCCCCAGGCTGTATTTTCATCAGTATTCTATTTTGCATCTGTTCCCTTGTATCAGGGTTTCCTCATGGTAGGGTAAGTGGGATAATATAATTTCAAAAAGATCATTTTCTAGTATTGCAGATGTATAAAGCTTCAACTTGCCTTTTTTTGCATATTATTAAGCCCAGTGACCTCATGACATCAATTATCATTTTGAATTTTCTGTTCTATTAGGTATGCTACCATATACACAATGTTTCCTGTTTTTTCTCTGGTATTAGACCAGGATGTAAAGCCAGAAACAGCAATACTATATCCAGAACTTTACAAGGACCTCACAAAGGTATGTAAAATGTTTAAAGATTAGCGCACGTTTTACAAACATGTAAAGCAGTATGCTGGGATAATTTCCTTTGCAGACCTCTAAGCATTGCATGGAGAGATTTTCAAGGAATCATGCTGATTTTTTTTTAATAACCAAGATAAAAACTACTTGAAATATTTGATCAAATTGATATTCACTAGGAAAAGTACAATGATGGAACTTAGAGTTTGTTCATTGACATAATGACAAGTGACTGCATTGTAGACCAATCATTGTAAAATAATACTTGTAGATATAACTTGCAAGATAAAGTTATTTTGTGAAAATTAACATCATCCAAGACACACAACCTCATTTCTAGAGGTTTAGCATAGAACATTTTGTCAACAGTTACCATAAATTAGATGTTTGAAAAAATGTTATTCAACATCCTCTGATTTTGCAGAAACATTGTCTCTTGTTGGTGGTAAGATGTTTGTGACTGTACTCCGTCCAATTGTAATTTGACATTGTATTTTTAAAATCACGTTGCCTTTGTATACAGGATGTACTTTTTGAGAAGCAAATGGATAAAATAATAATACTGCAAATGGATATACCAAGAATTGGGTTGATTTTCTTGATTCTGAATCAGGAAGCCATGTGCTCCGTTTCCAGTCTTTACTGAGATAGATTGTTCTCATTATCTGTGTCAAAGTTTGCTCCCATTAACAAACCCATGGAGTATGACCTCATGCATGTGTAGGGGAATAAAGTGTGGTCCAGCACGGTAGTTAGCACTTAACTTCGGTTATCAATGTTCCTTCCTCCAAACTTTTAAGGTTTAATTCATTCAACTTTGTTCTAGAATGTCTAAACTTCACTACATCAAATATACAAAAATAGTGAGAATATGTTATAATAACTCTTAACAGAGCGGAACCTAAATCAACATCCAAATCTAAGCAGCCCCCTAAACACTCTGTACTTTTGAGGGGCATCCCTGTTTCTAATGTGTTGTAACACATGCTTCCTCCTTTTTCTTTATCAAACTCTCAATACCCTTTGACATCCACAGTTCCCTGGACTTGCTGCTCTTGACCTTCACTCTTCAAGGAACATGCTGGCCCTGAATTTTCATTATTCTACTTTTAGAAGAGTCCCACTTTCCAAATGTTGGTTTAACTGCAAGTAGCTGCTCCCTGTCTTTGTTTGCCAGATCTTGTCTTAACGATATTGAAATTGACCTTCCCCAAATTTAGAAACTTAACTTCTGCACTATCCTTATCCCTTTCCATAATGACTTTGAAATTTAGAATTATGATTGCTATCCCACATAGTCTCAATCACTGAAACTTCAACCATTTGACTGCCTAGTCATTCCCTAGAATTAGGTCTAGCACTGCACCATCTCAATTAAAACTATTACGTACTGGCACAGAAAGCTCTCCTGGATGCACATTAAAATTTCCACCTCATCTAATTCTTTCACTCAGACACTCCCAGCTAATGTTAGCAAAGTTCAAGTCCCCAACAACTATAACCCTGTTTTTCACACTATTCTGTAATTTGCCTACATATCTGCTTCCCTATCTCCACCTGTCTGTTTGGATGCCTGTACTATAATCCTAGCCAGATAATCGTCCCCTTTTTTATTTCTAAGCTCTACCCAGACGGCATCATTTGAAGACCATTCTCGGATGACCTCCCTCATCATTGCAGTGATGATTTCCTTTATCAATAATGCAATGCCCCGCCGCTCTTATTTTACCCCTACCTGTCACACCTGAAACTTCTGTAGCCTTGAATTTTGAGCTGCCAGTCTTGTCCTTACTCCAAATGTCTCAGTAATTGCAACAATTCATATTCCCATACGCTGATCATCGACCTTACCCGTCCAGTTCCTTGCATTAAAATAGATATAATTTAGCTCCCATGTGCATTCTCCTGCCCACGTCTTCTCCAATTACTTGATTGTCCGAGCATTCTTTCTAGGACCTTGCGCCTGATTTTACATCTATTGTGCCTCATCCCCCTGCCAAATCAATTTAAAACCTTCCCTAGCAGCATACACAAACCTCCGAGCGAGGATATTGGACTCATTCCAGTTCAGGTGCAGTCCATATAGCTTGTACAGGTTCCACCTACCCCAGAAGCTGTCTCAATGATCCAGAAATCTGAAGCCTTCATTCCTACACCATCCCTTTAAACCCCCCCTAAATCATCTGACCTATCATTGCATTCCAAAACTCAATAGCACTTGGCACTTAAAAGTAATCTGGAGATTACAACTTTAGCAATCTTCCTGTTTAATTTTTCTCAATTCCTGCTACAGCACCTTATTTCTGGGTTTTTTAAAAATTCTTGTCATTGGTACCAACGTGTAAAATGACTGCTGGATGGTCACAACACACCCACCAATCCTTCTGAATTCCCTGCAACCACTCTGAGACATCCCTGGCCCTGGCGCCAAGGAGGCAACGTAATATTTGAGAATTTTGTTTACATAAATACTTGACAGCTCCCAGCTTACAATCGAGGCCCCTATCACGAGAGCTCTCGCAGTCTCTTTCTTCCTCTGCTGTGCAGCAGAGCCAACTGTGGTGTCACAAACTTGGCTGTTACTGCTTTCCCCTGAGAGGCCACCCCCAAAGCAGCTTCCTCCATCACCACCAATATCCAAAACCCAATAAACGTTTAACCCTGTCAAACGCTATATCTGTTTGACAAGTGGATGACCACAGGGGACTCCTGCACTGCCTGCCCATGCTTACTAGCCTTCCTGGTGGTAACCCAATGCTTCTTGCCTGTGTAGCCCTTAAAGGGTAATTATTGAAATTATTCTTTTGGTAAACGTGGGAATCCTTTTATCAATGTCAGTTTGCCTGTAGGACCATGCACTGGCTTATTAAATGCGTAATTCAAGGCCAAATGATTTTGGAGAAAATTTGTTTGAACTTCAAATGTCATAAAGTAGAGCAAAAAAGTGCATTGCAGACAAAATACCTGCTAGACATAAAGGTTTTAAGTTCTGTACATTTATCCTTCCAATACTAATTGAGGGCATTTATCGACAAAATGATTTAAGATTGCTGCTTTTTGAAATAAACCACTTGTGCTGCGCATTTAGCTAATTCCACTTAATATTTGCTGAGGGCACATACAAAAATTACTTCATAGACATTAGATAGCGTAAGATATTTACTGATCATGAATTAAGACTAAACCTGATCTCCCCTCCCTCACCAAGCCCCACACAACTTCGTCATGGTTGGGAAGATTCACTCTTGAGCTCTCGATCTCTTTTAATTAGTTCAAGGAATATAAACAATGCTGACAAAACCAAGTCTTCTGTCTATCCACACTTACTCTTGAGAGGGTAGTGGTCAGATTTCTCCTAATACTGCTGCAATCCATGGAGAGGGAGTTCCAAAATTTTGACACAGTGACACCCAAGATTGCCAAAATATTTCTAAGCAAGGATAATGTGACTTGGAGAGGAACCTGCAGGTGATGGTGTTCCCATGAGGTACCCACAAATATCAATGGAATTTTTGTGTGCTTCCCATCTTTTGCTTTATAAAATCCACTGCAGATTCTGTTTTAAAAGTAGTGCTCACTTCAACGTAGCACTATCATAAAGAACATAATAGGATGCATTTAATGTTTTGCAATAAGTTTTATAGTGCAAAATTCTGAAACCTTTAATTTCCCTGTATTTTTGGTCACTTTTTACCTATCCTTTCAGAAAAGAGTATCATGTTTGCTTAAGGCTCCATAAGTGCTGATTGCCCTCTTGTTCCTGATCCAAGTGAACGTCCTTAACATGATCATTGGTGATGAATGTCAGCAGAATATTTAACCAGGAGTTACACACGAACTGAAAATTATCTTTATTTGCCATTAGGACAAGGTTGAGGGTTTCAGTGCAGACTGACAAAAAGTGTAGATCCCTCTGACGAATTTGTTCATCCTGAAGTACTGCTGTCTGTATGCTAACTCTCATCACGTCCCATCCACACATCACCCCCTGCGCTTACTGACCCACATTGGTTTCCAGCCAGCAATACCTCCATTTTGAATTTCTCCATCTTGTTTTCAAATGTCTTTGTGCCTCATCACTCCTATCCCTATGACCTTTCCCAACATAAAACCTTGCAAAATCTGCAGTTCTGATCTCTCGAGCTTCTCCAGTTGAAGTCACCCCATGACTCGCACTTGGGGATTAGGAACAGGCATAGGCTATTTGGGTGCTCACGCTTGATCTGCCATTCAATAAGATCATGACTGATCTTATTGCTCCACAATCCACCAGATCCAATTACTTTTTACCGTTGCTTATAAGAACCTATCTAACTCTGCTTTAAAAATATTTGAGGATGCTGCTTCCAGTGCCTTTTAAGGAAGAGACGGACAGAGGAGGTGACTCCCTATTTTTAAACAAAGTCATGTAGCTCTATATTTTCACAAAGGAAATATCTATTTGCATCCACCTTTCAGAACTCTTCAGAATCTTGGACTTCAATTAAGTTGTCTCTTACTCTTTAAACTCCAGTGACCACAAATCTAAAAAGTCCAACTTTCCTCAAAAGACAACCTACCCTTCCCAGATATCAACCCAATAAGATTTCTCTGAACTCTTTCCAATGCAGTTTCCTCTTTCCTTAAACAATGATGCTAATATTGAATACACTGCCCTGAATGTGGTCTCACCAATGCCTCCTATAAATAAAACATCACCTCCCTACTTTTGTATTCAGTTCCCCGCACGCTAAATTCTAACCTTTTATTAACTTGTCTAATTACTTGCTGTACCTGTAGACCAACATTTGCAATTCATGAACTAGGGTACCCAGATTTTACTGTATCTCAGAGCTTTTAACTTCATATCATGTAGATAATATGCTGCTTTTTCACCCTTCCCATCAAAGCAGGCAGTTTATACCATTTGCTACGTCTTTGCCCCTACATGTAACCTATCTAAATGAGCCAGGAGGCTTGGAAGTCTAGCTCCTGAACATGTTGACGAGAAAATATCTATCTGTTTATGGTTTTCTTATGTGCTTTTCACACCTTAGTTTCATACCTACCTTTTGTGTCATCAGCAAATTTAGCAACCATTCTGTTGTCCATCCAAGTCATTTATATAAATTCCAAAATGTTGAAGCTTCAGTACCGTTCTCTTCTTTTGAAGAGCTTGATGTGTTTTACTGCATTTAAAGGCATTATGTACATATAAGTTCTTGATATTCATTCACTCTAATGTGGAGACATACCTACTGCTACCTGAATGAATAATGAATGGATTGAACCTGATATATTTCTTGGATGTGAGAACACTGTATCACACAATATATCTAGTCTCTAAGCTAGCTAACAATGAACACTTACCTTAAAACAGCTGTGTAGGTGTGGTTGTAGTCATGTACTTATCCAAAAATGAGCATAGAAGGTAATTGCCTAATTTTTCATATTTTTAAATCAGGGGCGTTCATTGTCCTTCAAGACATTTCTTATTTGGGTTCTAATAAGCATTTACCAAGGTAAGTCGCAAGTTTTACTTTTTGCAGTGAAGGTTTCTTATAACTGATAATGGTCTGAATTAATTTATTAACCCATATCTAAACATCTTTTTGTTGATGTTTACTTGGACAAATTTAGAGTTCACTTCCAGTTTCAGGGCTTCCAGGGCTGCGACTTGCAATGTTTGTTACCATGTCTTGTAATTAGGGCTTTTTCTTGTTGCTAGATGTATAATCATGAAACAAACCTTATCTGTTAAAGTAAACATTGTCAAAAAAAATGCTAAATGTGCAGAAGATTCGTGGTATGCACAGGCCCTACCCTTGATGCCAAAGACTTGCCCATAAGTTAATATTGTACATAAGCCTGAATTCATATTGTTTTCCATGTAACCCACTCAAGTTGAAAGGACTGTACTCCTTACCCAGTTAAAACAAAAGGGTGCATTGGTAAAAACTCACATTTAAAATGGGGCTAGTATGCTGATCACTCAACTAACTGATTATTCAAGGATAGTGTCAGCATCGATTCTCTCTTTGCTCTGGGAAACACGTTTTGTTTTGTATCGTTGAATGACTGACATTAACATGACTGGCAAATTGGAGAGACAGTATACCTAACTCAGTCCATCTGCTCTGCAAATATTTCCATTGTATAGTGACTTGCAAGCTATGGTTATAAAATCCAATAGTCAGGCAGTTAGGGATGATGTGGAAATCAACTATATAAAGACACTCCATCAGGAAAAATGATAGTGATAAAATCTGCACACAATGTGGTAAACTGGGGGGAAAAAAGCTTCATTTGAAGCCAAGTCTGTGAGTTGACATCACTTGAAAGTGGATAACTACAAATTCCCATGTTCAGACATCAAAAAAAACAGATGTTGTATCTGAATACCAGTTGTCACCTCAGTAACGCCATTACTGTATAAGTACATTTCAAAAATAATTCCCTGGGTAAATAAGACATGGAAGTATGATATTATATCCATTATTAACGATCTGTTATGCAGATTGTGAGAAAGTGATTCTAAGTGGGTTCACTTTGACGCTCCTTTTTAGCTCTTAACTAACCTTGTTATCATTCCACACACCACCTTTAAACAACTTTTGAATCAGTTTCTTAAAACTTTGGTGGACTAATTTTCACACGCCATTGTACTGTATAACTGCAGGCAAATTCCAGCATGTGACCATCAGGTCGTCTTTACACCCTGTTGTTGAATCATTTTGACCAGTTAAGGAGCAATTGTGATTCATGTTTTTTTTTTCATCTTTTTCAGGTGGTATTTTAATATATGGGGCATTGGTACTGTTTGAGTCTGAGTTTGTACATGTCGTAGCAATTTCCTTCACTGCCCTGATCTTGACTGAGTTGCTGATGGTTGCACTTACGATCCGGACCTGGCACTGGCTCATGGTTTTGGGGGAGTTCCTTAGTCTTGGCTGCTATGTGGCCTCCCTTGCATTTCTTAATGAGTACTTTGGTAAGTTGTTTCACAGGTTTGCTGTTTCCCTCTTAAAACCAAAGTGCAACAAAGATTCACTGGTCAATAGCCTTTATTTTAGTATATTTATTTTGGTACTCAGAAAATGTTGCTTGTTAGAATAAGTTATTTCAACAGTGGTTGCATTCAAGTTTAATTGGAGTGTGCTGAAAAAGGACTATTGTTAAAAACAGAAACCATCTTTCACATATACATGGTAATGGTAATACATACATACATACAAATGCTTGAAGTGATTCTCTTGTGAGCTAGCCACATGGTTTTAATTTTTGCTAGATCTATGTTTTAGTTTAATAGAATCATAGCCTGCTTCCACACTGTGGAGATTCTATTTGGCCCATCAAGATCATGTCGACCCTCCAAAGAGCATCCACCCAGACCCACCCTATCCCTGTAACTCTGCATTTTCCATGGCTAACCCACCTAGCCTGCACAACCCTGGACATTATGAGCAATTTAGCATGACCAAACCACCTAACCTTCACATCTTTGGCCTGTGAGAGGAAACCAGAGCACCCAGAGGAAATGCATGCAGGCTCAGGGAGAATATGCAAACTTCACAAAGACAATCGGCCAAGGGTGAAATTGAACCCATGTCCCTCGTTGCTAACTGCTGAGTCACCAGGTCGCCTGCATTTATTTTGTTACATTGGCATTCAAAGCATTATTTTAATATTAATAGAAAAATCATTAACAAAAAATAATCAAGGTTTTGGACAATTAGTCAAATAAATTGTATTTTTCTATCACACTCTAATCTTGCTGTATGAACTGTACATTTGCAATGGGAAAAAGCAGTGTCCAGAACTGTTATGTGAACTGTGGTGGGGTGCTTCTAGTTGGTGAGGGCATTTGCACAGGTGGATATAAAATGACCATAGAATGAGTGCAAGTGTTTTACTGGTATTGCAAATGTGTCACAGTTTATGGAAGGAGATGGTTTCAGAATGCAAAACCTTCTCACTGCAGGTGCCACTGTCTGCTTTCTCACAGTTGCGCACTGCATCTGCTGATTGAATTTTGAAAACTAATCCCTTCTATTCTATAAAGTCCAGCTTTGTACTGGGAGCAGGAGTGAGATGTTTTCACCTGGGCAAATGAGAGGAAGACTGCCTAAGAAAAGGTCCTATCTCTTCTTTTAAACAATTCAATTAGTTCTAAATTCATTTTCTTGCAAATATTTGTGACAGCACTTTTTTTTTCTCCTTTGCATTTGGTTTGAATGTTACAACAGTTCTCTTATTCAGGATTTCTCTGCCAGAAGGGAAGGTCATTATCTTGATGAAACGTGCTTGTACACAAATTATTATCCCTCCTGGTATCAGTAAGTGTGCTGCAAGTGTGACATTTAGTTTGTTAATAGATCTTCAAATTTGCCTTTAATTGAAAGTAAAATTTTGAGAGTTATAAATGAAATTAGTTAACTTATTTAACTCAATTTCAGTCACAGCAACTATTTTGTTTAGAGTGGTAGGGTTCTACAGTACAAAAGGAAGACCCTGGGCCCATCACGTCCATACTGGTCATCAAGCACCTGTCAACTCTAACCCTATTACCTAGCAATTGGTCCATAGCCTTGCATATTACGCTGTTTCAAGTATTTATCTAAAAACTTCTGAAATTTTGTGGTAGTTTTTACCTCTACCACCTTTTCAGATAGTGAGTTCCGGATAGTACCTTCTTGGTGAATAACTTGTTCCTTGAATCTCCTCTAACTTTCCTGCCCTTTACCTTAACTTTATGCTTATCTGGTTATTGACCCTTCCACTAAAGGGAGCATTTTCTTCCCATCCACTCTATCAATGCTCTTCATAATTTTTTGACCTTAATTAGATACCCTTCAGCCTTTTCTGCTGTAAGAAAAACAACCTCAGCCTATCTAATTTGTATGGTTGAAATGCTCCATGAATTTCTTATGCTCCCTGTCCAGTGCAGTCACATTCTCGCTAAAGTGTGGTGACCAGAACTGTATGCAGTACTCCAGCTGTGGCCTAACTGACATCTTATACAGCTGCATCTCCCTGCTGAAATAAACGCAAATATCTTATATGCCTTCATAACCACCCTATCCATCTGTCCTGTTTCCTTCGGGATCTACGGACCTGTAAACCAATGTCCGTCTGATCTCTGGTACTTCCCACAGTCCTCCCCATTAACCTTTAATCGCTTATGTGTATATATATTCTTCCCTGGCTGCTGTGCACCCTTTGGCAGAATACCCTTTATTTTATAACGTCTCTGTGTTCTTTCTGCCAAAATTATTAACTTTCACTTCTCCACATTAAACTTCTTTTGTCACCTGTCTGCCCACTCTACCAACTCATCAGTAATTTTTGAAGCTCTACACTGTCCTTCTTGCAGTTTATGGTTCTCCCAGGTATTGTCAATTGTATCTAGCTCTAGGATCATTTTTAATATTTCAGGAAAAGCAAGGGTCCCAATACCAACACCTGGAGAGGTCTACTACAAATCTTGCCCCAACCCAATCTCTTAACCCTCTGTTTCTTATTCCTCAGCGGAATTTTGTATCCCATGTGGCTATTGTCCAGCTTAATCCAAGGCCTATAAATATTTTCACAAATCTGCTTATGGCACTGTATCAAATGCCTTTTGAAAGTTCATTTACACCACATCAACGACCTTATCTTCTTCATTCCTCTGTGTTACCTCTGCAAAAATAAACTCCTACTTAGTTGGACACAATTTTTCCTTAACAAGCCCATTCAAACTTCTTCAAATTAACCCATACTTTTCTATGTGTCCACTAATTCTATCCTGAATAATTGTTTCTCCACCTGAGTTAAACTGACTAGTTTGTAATTGCTGGATTTATCTTTGCACCTTTGTTCGAAAATGGTCACAGATTTCCAACCCTCTGGCAACACCTTAGAATAAAGAGATGATTGAAGAATTATTGTCAGTACCTCTGTAATTTCCACATTCATTCCATACATTGTGCTTAGATGCATCTCGTTCAGCCCTGGTACCTTCTCACCTGTAAGTACTTGCAGCCTAGTCAATACCACTTTTTTATATCAGTTTTAAACCTTTCTAACGACTGAGTTTCTTCCTGTGTCACCATGGCCAGGGCTGTATCACTGAAGGTAATAGTTCTTGTTTTTAAGAACAAACTAAGGGTACAATTGGCTAGTCATTCTTAATGGACTCGAAACATTGTCGAACTGCGTTGTTGTATAAATTAAATTTCACTTGATTCATTTCATGGAGCCACGGTTTTCAGATAATGATTTAACCTGTGGTATTTCTGCCTTTAAAAGTATATAAACTGGAAAAGCTAATGGCAGAAGGGATGAGTTACAAAACTTAGCCAATCAGATGGAGTTAAGATACATAAGATACAGATTAACCGTGATCTAATTGGGGTGGTGGTGCCGGCGTAAGGAGGTTGAGTGGCCTACTTCTATGTCTATGTTGCAGATTTTGGCAGGGCCCTTTTCTTCTTGCCTTTCAGTGGATCCTGGTAACATGGGTAAAGCATCATACAGTCTCCTAACTAGAAAACTTTACATGTTCAAGAAATATGGTTAGGTTATCTCTTGAATTGATGCGCTTCTGAGCACTAGTTTGCTATTTACGTACAATCCATGCTGTCAGATGTTGAGGATTATTGTGTGCTGTAAAGAATTGACTCCCTCTTTCTGGGAAGATGTTCTAATTTTTTTAAGTGTAAAAGCAAACTCAAAACTGAAGGAGTGATAACATGTTTGTTTTGTTCCAGAAATTGCCCTTAAATTGATGAACAAGTGGAGCACTCCATTTCTGGGAGGGTGGGATGAGAATTGACAACCCTTCCTGATTGCTAAGGGTTAATGGTTAATCTTGCAAGCACTCATGAACATTCCCAGGAGAAGGATTTGCAAATTTGAATGATGTATCTGGAAGGGTTTGTTCTTTGTAGGTAGCTTTACTAACCCTGTAGAAGGGGTTCAGTAGTTTTAGGTGACTGTGCACAACCAACCAGCACTTTTTGTTATCAGATAGTCATGTAATCAAGACATCAGGAATGCATTCAAAGTATCACCCCGAATTTGAACAGGGAATGCCAGGGACTAAGGGAATAAATTTGTAAAGTAAAAGCAGAAGATTTAATTTTACTGTTAAAGAAATCATCGCTTATAGGCTAGGTAGAATCATGTATGGATCACCAACTGTATTTATTGTGTGTTTTACTTGATGTAAAACAGTGCAATAGTCAGCCAGTTTTCTCCCCTTTAACATTGCATGTACTGATCCAAAGATAATTCCATAGCACCATGTTTAGTAATTTATGGAATTTAACTTTTCAGATGTCGCCTTTATCACCACTGTGACCTTCCTGTGGAAAGTATCAGCGATTACCCTCGTCAGTTGTCTTCCACTTTATATCCTTAAATACTTGAAGCGCAAGTTATCTCCGCCCAGTTACTCCAAACTTACCTCGTAGTGCAATTGCTTGGTTCAGTAAGTGACACTTTTGCCATCGCTGTGGAGAGGTCTAATAAGTCCTTTGAAAAGAGACTTCACAGGAAAACTGGCATCCTTTGAAAATGGTCTGTTGACCGAACAGCCAAAAAAAAAGCATTGAAATGTTGCACACATTCTATGTGGAGCATTGAAAGAAAATAACAATACTTCTGAATAATAGGCACTGCACAGGACCTCTCAAGTGACATTTCACAGTACTGATGGAGTCAGGGAGAAAATGGAAGTAACTTGTCTTTGTATTTTTTTCTTACTTTTTTTTCTTGCTAATCTGTGTAAAAATTCAAATGTACTTTTGTTTAAAAAAGTTTGCTGTACTTTTTATTGTTCCCGCATTCCAATTCTGTAACGAGTTACAGAATTGTCCATGAAGTGCTGGTTAGTGCAATTGTCCAAATTGTAGTGTATAAAAGCTCACTTATTGATGCCATTGTGCATAAACAACAATTTAGCACTATATATTTAATAGAAGTTCAGCTGTCCTTATAATTGCTCTCCACTTTAGCATTTGCTATTATTAATATGTCTATATTCCCCTGTCTCTAATTTACAGCTGTGTTTGTGAAGCAAATCTGCACTAAAATGTATATGCACAGCAGGCTCTCAACACCCTACAATGTCATTATCATAATGTTACCTACCTCCCCTATATTTTTTTCTCCTTCCCAGTATTATTGAATTGTAGTTATTTTTGGAGATTAACTTAAGGATTTCTGCAACCTGAATTTTATGTGAGGCATTCTACTTGACAAAAAGTTTTGAAAATTATTTTTCTGCAATTAATCTAAAAACATATGTACAATGTGGAATTTCAATTTCTTCTCTTTGGAGACTTGAGAATTGTGTCCCCCCATTCCACCCCCAGGAGGAATACTCATAATCCAAAACGCAACTCTAAGCAAACCAATATTCTTTAAATCATAGTCCCAGTGATCCTGGGGTAATGTGCTTCTAGATTGATTTGTTTAGCGTTCATCTAATAAAGTGGAGTGCAAAAGAAGATGTGGTATTTTTTACAAAGAGGATCAACCTGTATTCTGCTAGCAGTTTCCTGGATCCAGCACTGAATTAAAATTTACTACACTCACTTAAATTCCATTTTGAAAACAGAGAATCAAATGTATTAAGTTGTTCAGTAAAGAAACAAAGTACTCATATAGTGGTTTTTGACTTGTGAAAATTATTTTTTGTATTCATAACCTATTAAAACATTTTTTGCACTCATAGTTTTAATTAACTGGTGTTCTGATTTATCAGTGTATGAATCCTCTAGTATGCTTAAAGGGAGTTGTACAGGCCTGACCATTGACAGGTTACAATGCAGTTGCAATTTTAATTAAAAATATTTGATTTCTAGATTGCACTGGATTATGCTAAATTATAAACATTTACAAAACTTCCTACGGCTGTCCATTAGAGAGATTGCCCTGAAATTGGAAGATGTATACCATTTTTGTAAATAGCCTTCAATAAAGGAAGCCTGGCGTCAGATTCTGATTGTTATTCTTTGCTGCAGCTGTCATAGTTGTAATGAAATGAATAACAGTGAAATGTGTTATAATGGTCACCTTGATTAAGCAACCATATGAATTAAGCATCCATCTATTGCAGCATCACACCTATTAATAGACATACTAGCAATATAAGTAAATGGAGCCTGCATCAGGATCTAGCTACCACCCTCAAGATTAGCCATGGTAATTGTTTTCAAATTAACATACTGTTGCGGTTAAACCGTTGAGTGTCACTATATATCATTTGGATTCAAACATTTTAAGGAACCACTTGAATTTAATGGTGAAGGTGACCACTTTATTCAGATTTTACTGTATTGTTAAATTAAACTGAAGCTCCCTCTGCACAATAAAGTGAATTTACATTTTCACAGTGACTTGTCTGTCTCCTTTTTCTGATTTTTAGCAAGCTGGTGACCTTGCACATCACTCTGTTTCTTTGTTATCTTGTATAAAACCTTGGCTCCACATAAAGTTGACACCTATCTACCATATGTATTTCATGCCCAGTTTTTGAAATTCGCATTGTATTTCATGCCTGCATTTAGAAAACTGAGTTTCTGATTGCTTTAAAATGAGTACTTAAATTCCTGTTGTTCTAACTTGTCTCTTCTTTTTGTTCATCTAATTAAATTTCAAAGTGGGCATGTCTTTTCGCACCAATAGTAAAACATTGCATCTAAACTATAATATAATGTCGAATGTTGTCTTAGTTTGCTGAAGTTGTCATTGTTTTTAACTTAGACATTAAGTGCTGACTTATTTTACATCATCTTTCTAAAGTACTAGGACCTTTGCATGTGAAAATTGTTAAGTTCAATTATATTAAAAGTAAGAGAACTGGGGAGAAAAGCAATTCTTGCTTTAGTAAATTATCATCCATCTCAATTCTGTTGCAGTGAAGATGTTTGCTTTTACTAGCAAGATCTTCCCCTGCCTTAGGTGAAATGAATGTCACAACTTTGTGTACTTGAAATACCTATTGGCGTCAAAGCACAGATGCAATGACATCGAACGTGGAGTGTAATTGTTGATGGCACGGTATGTGTACAGTGCCCGAAGACAGGTTCTTGCCTTGTCTGCTGACGCTTCATCCTACACCGTTTTCATGGAAGTTTTTGTCAGTGAAGGTTTGCCATTGTCTTTGTTGAAATGAATGTTTAAATTTTACTTCTGTTGTCAACCTCCTCCAGCATGAATATTTCATTTTTCTCATGTCCACACTTCCACTCTTCACCCTCCAAAAATGTTACCTTATGCAAAACTTTGCCCATAATTTGTCTTGTTCCACCACTCTTGACTTATTCTCCCTGACCTACAGTGGCTCCCAGTGTCTAAGTTTCCAGTTGAAAATTTCTCCCAAAGACTTAAACCTCTTCCTTTCCAATCCTCCTTCCTTCCTATTGCAATCTGTAACCTCCCAGCACTCCCTTTCCCTTTGCTCCAGATTTGCTTGGTCAAGCCTTCAGTGCCCGAGGTTCCACAATTTGGAAATTCTTCTGATCTTCCCACGTCACTCTCATTTAAGTCCTCCTTAACGTCACCTTTTCAAGTTTTTAATCACCTCTCCATATGTCATTTCCTTATCAAAGCCTTGATTTTAAAAATTTTCAGTTTCGTCAAATCTGTCCCTATTTCTGTATCCCTCAACTGCCAAAGGAAGTGGTAGCTGCAGGTACAGTTACAATACTTAAAAGACATTTAAATGGTACATGAATAGGAAAGGTTTAGAGGAGTATGGACCAAATGCAGGCAAGTGGGATTAGTTTAGTTTGGGAAACTTGATCGGCATTGGCAAATTGGACCGAAGATTCTGTTTCCATGCTAAATCTATAACCTTTTGAGATTCTCACACTTCCCTATTCTGGCTTCTTATGCAATTCCAGTTTTAGTTAATTTAGATGGTGGCCATGCTTTTAGCTGCTTGAGCCATAAGTTCACTAAATCCCTCAGCTTCTCAACCTTTTCTCTTCTGAGATGCTTCCTACAACCTACCTTTTTGATCGTGCTTTTGATCACCTATCCTGATATCATCTCATATCGAAATTTGTTTGTTAATACCCCTATGAAGCATTGAGGACTTTTTTTTTTTCCCGGATTGATGCACTATGTAAATACAATTGTTGGTGGTTATCACTACACTGTTTTAACTGGAATAACTTCCATTTCTATTTTAACTGAAATGATACATGGAACCTCTAGAAAACAGTCCAAAGACATTGCCAAGTTATACGCTTCAAATCTGCACTGTACATCAAGCAACTCCAGAATTTCTCCTGAAGGTGTCGAGTCTTTGTCAGAATTTTTCCAGAATTTCACTTGTGATCTTTGGTACTTGCGTGCTTTATGATAGACGTTATGGGAGGCGATCTCGGCCAAAACGGAAACACAAGCTAGCCCACAACTGACATTTGCACTTAGAAGGGCAGATGGCTGGATAAAAGTGAGGATCAGGAGCCCAGATCTAGTTTGGAAACACTGGTCAATTGTAGTTGCTGTCTATCTAAAAATAATTTTAATTCACCACATGCGGAACTTTCCTCCATTTGTATCTTAGCTGCTAGTTAACTAAGCTTGCAGAGCCATACCTCTAATTATTTACTACCTTTGAAAAACACTCACTTTCTGCTACAATAATATTGTTCAGGTATTGTATTAGACACATTGCAAATATGTTACTTTTCTCACATCAGGACTAGTTCTGTTTGACAATACTAGTGTCACATTATATGCACATCATCTCCAGTGATAGAACTACCCTTCCATATGTACAGCAGAATCTGGACAAAGAAATGGCAGATGGAATGTAATGTGGGAAGGTGTGAGATTATGCACTTTGGTTGGGAGAATAGAGGTGTGAACTATTTTCTAAATGGGGAAAGTCTTCGTAGTCCTAGTTCAGGATTCTCTTAAGGTTTCCATGCAAGTTCAGTTGGCAGTTAGGAAGGCAAATGCAAAGTTAGCACTCATTTCAAGAGGGCTAGAATGTAACAACAGAGCTTTCCTACTGAGGCTGTTTAAGGCTTCAGTCTGATTTTGCATTTGGAATATTGTGAGCAGTTTTGGGCAATGTATCTATGGGAGGGTGTGTTGGTGTTGGAGGGAGTCCAGAGAATGTTTACAGAACTGATTCCAGCGATTAAGGCTTGTCATATGCGGGGCAATTGAGGACTTTGGGTCTGCACTGGATAAATTTTAGAAGGATGAAGGGGGTATCTGATTGAAACTTGCAGAATGCTGAGAGACTCGGATAGAGTAGACGCAAAGAAGATATTTCCACTAATAGGAGACTAGGACCCAAGGGCACAGCCTTAAGGGATAACTGTTTAGAATTCAGATGAGGAGGGCTTCCTTCAGCCAGAGAGAGGTGAATCTTTGGAACTCGTTACTGTAGAAGGCTGTGGTGGCCAAGTTGTTGAGTGTATTTAAGACAGATAGATAGGTTCTTAATTAGTAAGAGGATCAAGGGTTATGGAGTGAAAGCAGAAGAATGGGGTAGAGAAACATATCAGCCATGATTAAATGACAGACAAGACTTGATGAGCTGAATGGCCTAATTCTACCCCTATATCTTGTATCTGGTGGAAATGTCTTCTCCACATCCACTCTATCCAAGCCTCTCAGTGTTCTGCAAGTTTCAATTAGATCCCCCGTCATCCTTCTAAACTTTATCCAGTACAGACCTAGAGTCCTTAACCACTCCTCATATAACACGTCCTTCATCCCCAGGATCATCCTTATAAACGTCCTCTGGCCTCCCTCCAATGCCAGCACATCTATTCTTAAAAACAGAATCTAAAGCTGCTCACATTGTTCTAATTGCAGTCTGACCCAAACCTTATACAATTTCAGTACATCTCTGCTGTTGTATTATGGTTCTTTTGAAATGAACGCTAGCATTGCAATCGCTTTCCTAACTGCAAAATGAACATGCATGTTAACCTTAACGGAATCCTGCACTAGGACTCCTAACGCCACCCCCCGCCACCACTTCCTCAACACTACCTGTCCCTCCGCCTATCTTGGTGTCACTGCCCTGAAGAACTCTTGCAGTGCTATCTGAGACTGAGGAGAGTGACCTCCAACAAACATAACCATCTTCTATTGAGGAGGTATGCTTCTAGCTCGTGGATAGTTCTCCCCAGTTACCATTGATTTCAATTTTACAAGAGTCCCTTGATGCTATAGTTGATCAAATGCTACCGTACTATCAAGAGAAGACACTCTCATCTCAAATTCAGTTCTCTGTTCATGTTTAGACCCAGTCTGCAATGAATCCAGGAACTGAGTGATTATGGTGAAACCTATACCATTCCTATGAGCAAATACCACTCTGTAGCACTGTTGGGAACTGTATTGCCAATTGTCAGCAAAATTATGAAAGGAGACTGGGTTGATAATTGCCTAGATTGAATTTGTCCCTTTTTTTTGGGCAGATACCTTGGTAATTTTCCATATTTGTAGCTGTATTGGTGTGGTTTGGCTAGTTCTGTACACAAGTCTTCAATACTGCAACTGAGATATTGCCAGAGTTCCTGGACTCTGCTGCATTCCATGCTTCAGGTCATTTATTGATATCATTTGAAGTGAATCCTGTTGTCTAAAGGCTAGCATCTACAGTGGTGGCAATTTGAGTGCAGGTTACGATGGCTCGTTCACTTAACAATTTGAACAAAAATGGTTACAAATGCTTTTGCCTTGTTTTGTTCTGTGTTGCATTGAGCTCTCCCACCATTGAGAATGGAGATGTTTCAAAGTCACCTTCTCCAGTGGACTGCTTCATTGTCCACCATTCTTCACGACTGGATTTGCTAGAACTGCAGAGCTTTGACCTGATACCTTTTTTGTGGCATTGTTTAGCCTTGTGTATAGTTTGTTGCTTCTGCTGTTTTGTATCTCCTATGTTGTAGCTTCCCAATGTTGTCACCTTAATTTTAGGTATGCCTAACACTGCTTCTATACTCTTCATTGAGAAAGTTTTGGTCCCCTGCCTTGATGGCATTGATAGAGTGAGGAATGTCCTGGGTCATGAGGTTACAGATTGTGCTTGAATACAATTCTGCTGATCCACCTCGTAGATTCAGAAAAGATCTCCAAGTTTTATTTGACTTGCACTGTGTGAAAATGGAACCTTGTCCCAACAAACACTTTGCAATTCAACTAATCTGTGACAGGTGCATTGGTGAGGATTGAGTCAAGTAGAATTTCCCTCTTGGTGCTCTCCTCCTTATATACCGCAAGCTGAGTCAGTCAGATGTGTCCTCTTGGGCTTGTCAGTAGTGGTGTTACTAAGCCATTCTTAATGATTGATACTGAAGACACTGCTCCAGTACATTCTTGCCCTTGCAAACTCAGTAATTATTTCAACATGGAAGTGTTCTGATTGGCTGGAGGTGGGGGATACAGGGTTTTCAGCAGGAGGTTTCTTGCCTTTGTTTGATTTATTGCCATGAAGTCCGAAGTCAGTGCTGAGATCCACTTTTCTGACTGTCATCTCTTGTAGTACTGCCATGCCCATGGGAGAGGCCATAGCCAGGGATGGAGGTGACAGTGTCTGCGATATTCCCTTTAACAAACAATTTTGAGAGCATGGCTTGTATCAAAGATAAATCCTACTGAAGAAGGAGTATTCTATGAACAGGATAAACCAGCCATGGTTAACCAGTGAAATTGAGGATAGCATCAAATTGGAAGAAAACAAAACCTATAATGTGGCAAAGATTAGTGGTAAACCAGAAGGTTGGGACTGTTTTACAAAAAAAAAACAAAAGATTACCAAAAAGAAAGATGGTGAGCTTCTTTAGCTTCTCTCTTCCTTTTTATATTTTTTAAAGTGAACATAGAGAATGAGGCTGGGGAAATAATGGAGAGCCAGGAAATGTTGAATAAATGCTTTGTCACTTTTCACAGTAGAAGACAAAAATAACATTCTGAAATGACTAAATAATTAAGGGGGTAAAGGAGAGGAAATAAATACAATAACCATCACCAGTGCTTGAGAAGTTAATGGGGCTACAGAGAAATATATTTCCTGGACCTGATGGGATGCATTCAAGGAAGTTTATGGAAGTAACCACAGAGATAATGGATGCACTGGAAGTAATCTTCCAAAAATCCTTAGATTCTGGAGAAGTCCCAACAGAATGAAAAACTACCATGTAACAAGGGAAGGAGTCAAAAAAGGTAACAATGGACAAGTTAACATGTTAATGTAAGAACTTTGAAGCATTATACAGGATGCAATAGTAGAGCACTTATAAATACATAATATGATCAAGCATAGTTAGCAAGACTTCCTCATGAAGAGGAAATCATGCCTGACTGGTTTTGTAGAATTCTTTTGAGGAGGTAATTAGCGCAATAATTAAACAGAAAGTAGTGGAGGCAACATATTTGGATTTTCAGACAGTGTTTGATAACATACCAGAGATTAGGCTACTAAATGAGATGAGCCCATGATATTGGAGGTATCATTGTCTTGGACAGAGGATTAACTTATGAACAGAGTTTGGATAAGGGGACATTTTCAGGATGGCAACCTGTAACTAGTGGAGTGCCACAGGGGTCAGAGTTGATACCACAGTTATTTTCAATATAAATGACTTGGATGAGGAAACTTGAATCTGCTATCATCAGGTTTGTAGATGACACAAAAACAGGTGGGAAGGCAAGTGGTGAGAAGGGCCAAGTCTGCATTTGGATAGAGACTGGTTAAATGGGTGGGCAAAACCGTGGCAGATAGAAGATAATGTGAGGTTGTGTACTTTGGCAAGAAGAGAGGAGCTGAATTTTATTTAAATGGACAAAGACTCCAGAAAGCCATACCGCATTGGATTTCGAAGTGCTTGTGCATGAATATATTTTTTAAAAAAGCTAGCATCCAGGTTCAGCAGATAATAGGGGTGACAAATGGAATTTTGGGCTTTATTTCAGAAGGAATAAAGTATAAAAGTACAGAGGTTTGCTAAAACTACACAAAGTACAAGTCAGACCAGACCTGGAATACTGTGAACAATTTGGGTCCTTTTATTTAAGAAATACTGGCACTGGAGCTAGCCCAAAGAAAGTCCACTTGGCTGTCTTCTGAGGAAAGGCCAAGTAGGTTGGATCTGTACTCATTGAAATTTCGAAGAATGACAGGTGACCTTACTCGAGCATACAAGTTTCTTAGGAAACTTGACAGGATAGATGCAGAAATGTTTCCTCCTATAGGAAAGCCCAGGACCAGAGGGCCTAATCTCAAAACAAGGGAATCACACATTTCAGATCGAGATGAGGAGGCATTTCTTCAGTGAATCTGTGGAATTATTTACCACAGTGGACAATCGAGGCTGATTCGTTGGGCATATTCAAGGTTGAGATAGACAGATTTTCATTCAGTAAGGAAGTCAAGGGCGTAGAGAAAAAGTAGGAAAGTGGAATTGTGTGTTATAATCTTATGGTTACATTTAATGTGTCTGTGGGGCAGCTGTTCCAATTTTGGCACAATCTCCAGATGTTAATAGACAGTACTTGGAAAGGTTGATTGGGAAAAGTGAGCCTTTGTGCTTTCGTCTTCTGGTGCTTAGGTTAATACTAGATGGATCGTCTGGTTGTCTTCAACTTTTCCCGAGTGTTTTGATACACCCAAGCAGTTTGTGAGCCCATTTCAGACGGGAATGAAGAGTCGAGCAGGTTTGCTGTGTGTCTGGAAATGGTGGTGAAAGAGCAGTTAGGTCCACCATTGCATTCTTCCTGTTTATTTACATTTCTGGTCGATATACAACAGTTACTCTGCTTAGTTTTTCTTAACTGATAAACCCTGAAATTTGAGTAGTTTAAATCTGTTTAACATGTGGGTACATTTCAAAAGGTCTGTAGGGAGAGTCACTGATCAGATGTAGACTGTAGTCATTAGACAGTAATCCATTCCCCAAAGTCAGTAATGTCTGGATTCCAAATCAAAGTAAAATGAATTACCATAGATTCTGATATCAGCAGTAAAACACTCTCATGCTAACAATGATGATTCCAGGATTTGGTGTTTTTAACCATTATGTCTAAAGTTTCAATAAAATTCTACATTTAGATTTGTCGTGCTAGAAATTCACATGAATACATGAATCTTTACACCTCTTTGGATTCCCTACTGTTCTTACTATTTGTTGGGAGGTATTACAAAAACTGTGCAAATCAGACCACAGCTGAAATACTTTGAATAATTTTGGTATAGTGGCATTGAAGGTAAAGAAAAGCATACTAGCATTCACAGGCAGTCCAGAGAAGATTCATTACATTAATCCCATGTATGGAGGGGTTTTGGGTGGCATGCTGTCTCAGTGGTTAGCATTGCTGCTTCACGCTGTCTGTGTGGAGTTGGCATGTTTTACTCGTGTATGTGTGGGTTTCCACCAGGTGCTCCTGTTTCATCTCACAGTCCACTGATGTGCAGGTTAGGTGGATTCGCCATGGGAAATGCAGGGCTATAGGGATTAGATGGGATGCTGTTTGGAGGGTCAGTGCAGGTGCAATGGGCTGAATGGCCTCGTTCTGCGATTCTATGATTTTCTTCTAAGGAGAAGATGAGTATGTTTGGCCTGTACCCATTGGAATTGAAAAGAATAAGAAGTAACCATTTTCAGACTTTCAGATTCTTCGAGACCTGACAGTGTAGACGGGAAAACATTGTTTCCCCTTCTTGAGAGTCTAGGACCAAGGGAATAATCTCAGAAGTAGTAGTTGCAAATTTAAGACAGAGATGAGGAGGAATTTCTTCTCTCGGTTGGTAGGGAATCTGTGGAATTATTTACTGAAGAAGGCTGTCAAGTCTGGATTCTTAGTGTATTCAAGGCTGAGATCTTTCCCTTTGACCTGCTCTACTTCCATCACTTGCTAATGCTCACTCACTGTTTGCCTCCCTCACTTCCCCAGTAATCATCGTTACAATTTCACGGCATAGGTTTTATCAAGATCTTCAGTTCATCCCTGAGCTACGTGAGTCCTCAAATTTTCCAAAAATATAAACTGGAATTGGAGGTGACCTGTCCTTTACGAATGGAGACTGCCATGCTAAAGGAGATTAATCATTTGCAAGACTGATGTCATTGCCACCATAAAAACTGGCTGGGAAGATGTTTAAATGAGGTGAGAATTTCTTTTTGCAACTGTGCTGAGCATCCTAAACCCTGCTTCTCTCGTAGTGAGCTAAGTACTTTATTACAGAAGAGGTGAGAAAATCTACCTTGGGAATTGTAACCTCTTGAACAGGAAGATACATCCTGAACATAGAAACCCATTTGACTGGCTTTGGGGGTGGGTGAATGGATGGGTGGGGGTAAGGAAAGAATGCACATCATTCTGAGAGTGAACAGACTCAAATATGAACCTAACTTGGCTATTAGCACCATGCTTCTGTCAGAAGATTGATGTTCAAACTTGAACACATGATCCCAATTGATTCTTCAACGTGTTACTGATGAAGCACTACATTGTTGGAGGTGAGATCTGGTGTGTTGCCTGTCCTGCTTGTTCAGATAGACAGAAAAGTTCTTTAAAGGCTCTATTTCACGAAACACAGGCTTTTCTCCCTCTGCCTGGCCAACATTCATTGCTCAACTGATATCCTTTCATCCATTTGCTGTTTCTGGGACTTGGTGATTTTGTGGGATGCAATAGTGGCTGCAATTTCAAAGAAATTAATTGGTTCTAAAGTGCCTCAGGCATCTTGATGATATGAATGATGTGAAAATGCAATTCTTTCATTTCTGTCCTGAGCTTGCTGGATTTCCATTATTGATTCTGATTTCTTCACATGCTTGCTGGAATCTGACTGTCATTGGTAAGAATCATGACAATATTTAAAATTATTGAAAGCAATTCATAAAATGTTGGTTGCATGTTGTATTAGTATTATTTCTTGTTAATGTAGCCTACAAGCATTTAGTCTTGTGCTTATTAAATTAATGTCAATATTCTAATATTGCATATAATACCAGTTTTGATCACTGCAAATGTCTGTTAAGCACTTCATATATTACAGGCAATGATAGATGTATTTTGAGTTAGCTAGTGAGGCTGGATCTGGATTTTAAAAAAAATGTATCTCCAGTTTTAATATCTTCATGCTTGTTTTTAAATCCTTCTGTACCCTTCCACACTCCCTATCTCCATATTTTTCTCCAGTCCCACAACTCTCCAAGATCTCTTGGTGCAGAAAGAGGACATTCAGCTCACCACGTCTGTGCAAGCTTTTATAGAGTCATAGAGTCATACAACACGGAAACAGACCCTTCAATCCAACCAGTCCATGCCATACATAATACCAAACTAGTCCCACCTGCCTGCTCTTGGTCCAAATCCCTCCAAATCTTTCCTATTGATATATCCATCCAAATGTTTTTTTAATTGTACCCGCATCCACCACTTCCTCAGAAGTTCATTCCACACGCAAACCACCTTCTGTGTAAAAGATTTGCCTGTTACGTCTTTTTTAAATCTCTCTTCTCACCTTAAAAATGTGTCCCCTAGTCTTGAAATTCCCCACCTTAGGGAAAAGACAATTCTATCTATACCTCTCATTATTGTATAAACCTCTCAGGTCACGCCTCAACTTCCTATGCTCCAGTGAAAAAAAAGTCCCAGCCTATCCAGCCTTTCCTTATAACTCAAACCTTCCACACCTGGCAACATCCTGGTAAATCTCTTCTGAATTCTCTCCAGCTTAAATATATCCTTTCTATAACTGGCTGACCAGAACTGAACACAGTATTCGAGAAGAGACCTCACCAATGTCCTGTACAACCTCAACATAACATCCCAACTTTTGTACTCAAAGGACTGAGCAATGAAGGCAAACATGCCAAATTGCTTTTTAACCATCCTATCCACATGTGATGCAAATTTTAAGGAATTATGTACCTGAACCCCTAGGTCCTTCTGTTCTACAACACTACCCAAGGCCCTACCATTAATTGTATAACCCCTACCCTTGTTTGTACCAAAATGCAATACCTTACATTTATCCAGATTGAACTGCACCTGCCATTCTTCAGCCCATTGACCTATTTGATCAAGATCCCTTTGTACTCTTAGAAAAATTTCTTCATTATCTACAGTGCCACCAATTGTGGTGTCATCACAAACTTATTAACCACGCCTTCTATATTCTCATCTAAATCATTTACATAAACAACAAACAAAAGAGGAACCAGAACTGATCCCTGTGGAACGCTGCTGGTCACAGGCTTCCAGTCTGAAAACCAACCCTCCACCATTACTCTCTCTTGCCATTAAGCCAATTATGTGTCCAATTGAAAAGCGCACCCTGAATCCCGTGTGACCTAACTTTACTAATTAGTCTACCATGCAGAACATTGTCAAAGCCTTTACTAAAATTGGAATAAACATGTCTAATGCTCTGCCAACATCAACCTTTTTTGTAACTTCCTCAAAAAACTCAATCAAGTTTGTGACACATGATTTTCCTCGCACAAAACCATGCTGTCTATCCCTAATTATTCTTTGCCTCTCTAAATGTCCATAAATCGCATCTTTTATAATCACCTCCAATTATATACCCACAGCCAAAGTCAGACTCTCAGGTCAACAGTTCCCTGGTTTCTCCTTACAACCTTTCTTAAACAAAGGTACAACATTAGCCACCCTCCAGTCATCAGGCACCTCACCTGTAGTTATAGATGTTGCATATATTTCTGCAAGGGGTCTCATAATTTCCTCCCTTACTTCCCACAACATTCTGGGATACAATAGATCAAGTCCCAGAGGTTTATCCATCTTTATATTCTCTAAGACTTCCCGAACTTCCTCTTCTGTAATGTGAATTGTTTTTGAAACATCAAAGTTTATTTCTCTGCATTCTCTAGACTCCATTACTTTCTCCACAGTAAAATTTTGTAGGAATAATTTATCTCATGCACATCCCCCACCTTCTCCTTGTAACCCTCTGCATTTTTCCTTTCCAGATAATAACGCAAATCTCTCCAAACGCTCAATTGAACCTGCCTCCACTGCACCTTGAAGTAAAGCAATCCAGATCCTAAACGCTCACAGCGTCAAAAATATTTCTCAGACTTATTTTACCTAGCATGTCCTGATTTACTCTGTCCACAATCCTCATGATTTTGAAAGTGTCTATTAAATCTCCTCTCAACCTTCTGTTCGCCAAGTGAAAGAAAAGTTCACTTTCTCCAGTTTTTCTTCAGAACAGAATATCTTCATCCCAGAACCACAAAGCTCCAAAATCTTTTTACATGTTGTCTGTTACCTTTATGTGCCATGGCTGCATTTTCTTTTTGTCATTCCCTGTGAAACATCTTGAGATGTTTATGTTGTGTTAAAGTGAAAATTGAATGTTTCTTGAGATCTCCATGGCCTGTTAATATTCTTTTCTCCTCTTCCCTGCAATCTCTTGGAAGTGTGTGGTCTGCAACTATCAGAAACTGAACTTTTCCTTTGAAAAGTCTTGCTCAGGAGGGTTCGCATCAGAGTGACCTGAAAATGACCCCTCCTTAAAAATGGCCCATTGTCTCCTTGGGAGGTACTTGGATTTTATAATTCATATCTGATACCTCCCCACAGCTGTGCAGCTTGAGATCAGGAACTTGAGAATGGATCTTACCGTACATCATTCAGGAGTGAAAGGGATTATCGTACAGTTTGCAGAGATTGAAAATTAAAAGAAAACATTCTGCTGATGTAACACCTTTCACAATCGCAGGGCGTCACAAAGCAATGCCTGTCGATAAAGACATTTAAAATGCATTTAAGTGTTATAACATAGAAATCATGGCAGCTAATTTGCACGCAAGAATCTTCCACAAACAGCAATGTGATAATAACCAGATTATCTGTTTTTGTGATGCTGATTGAGGGATAAATATTGGCCAAGACATCGGAAATAATTACCTTGTTTCTCTTTGAAACAATGTTGGATTTTTTAATCCACTCGAGGACAGATGGGCCTAGGGTTGAATTGATGAAAAATGCAAAAGTAGAAAACTAATTGAGATTGAATGAAGATCATTCAATTGTTAGGTGGTTAGTTCTTGATAACTACATGATGCAGCTTCCTACCATCCTCAAAGTATTGGAATTTTCATGGCACTGAAGCGGATTGATAGCTGTATTGGCAGATAATAGCATATCTAAGCTAAGTGCCCCATCTTACTGGAATATTGGCATACATTGCCAACTGGATATGAAGGAATATTTCTTTTTCCTAAAATACTTTTTCTTCAAAATATGCTTAATTGGCTGTAAAGCACTTTGGGACATACCATGGTCTTAAAAGGTACTATATAAATTTGTTTGTTAATATTGCGTGAGAAAAAATTCCAGCTTTTCAACTCTACTTCAATACTAATGATTGGAGTTCAAATTAATGCATTGACGATGTTTCTGGCTAATTTTAAACTGATATTATCTGTACCAGTGGACTTTGCAAATAATTCACTAAAGAACAACACAATGTGTTTGTAGCTTTGTGGATGGGTTAAGTTTCAAAATTCAGTGCTACATTTATGATTCTGCTTCAGCATATACAGATACACTGCTCTTTATCTCTCACATTGAGCAAACCTGATTTTATTTACATTACAGCTATCAACATTGTTCCTAAATTGTCAGCACCTCAGACCGGAAATGTACCCAAAACACACTCTCATGCAGCAAATGAGTTTTGGGTGGAAAACCATGGCTAGCAACAAAGCTGACGAGATTGGCAATTACCAAGTTGAGAGAGCAAGTTTGGTTTGTAAATACCAGACTTTGTAAGCAGAAGGACAGACTGATGCCTGAAGCCTAAGTTGTGATGATTCCTCAATTTTCTTCCTTCTTTCAATAGCTCATGCCACTCTGTAGGTTTTCTAGATGGAGTTCTTGAGATGAAGAATTTGGAAAATGCCCAAAAGAATCTTGTGATTCTGAATTCCCTCCCTAAACCTCTATATTCTTTTCAGTGCTCCCTACTCCTTTAAGATGCTTTTTAAAATCAACTTCACTAGCGAAGATTCTGGTCACCTGACCTACTATTCCCTCACATAGCTCAGTGTTAGACTTGGCTTTCTAACATTTTAGTGAGGTGCCTTGGGACTTTATCCACTTGTTCAGGATGTGATATCAATGCAAGTTATTAGTCCCTGGGTTGCTACAACATGACGGTCTGTGCGAGGATGTGGACCTCCTCTTAGAAGAAACTTGTTTAATATAATCTCAGAAGTTAGGCGTCTTTGGCATTATGATGATTGCTATGCATGAGGAAATCAATTTGTATCAAATTGCTAGCTTGCTTTTTTATGGACGCCTATGGTCCTTCCATCAGCTAACCACTGCTTAAATAACTGCAGAATATTTTGCCTGCACTGAGAGAGTCTATTCCAAGTATTGATCATATTGCTTCCCGACATCAGTACCACAGTATATTGTTTCCAGTTACTAATGAGATGTTTCATTGTATATTCCAGACAACTAACTGCATTGATAGGCATAGAGGCAACAAGTCTGATCGCTGATCCAACCGTGATAATCATAATCTACAAAGGTAAAGGGGGCTTGCTGGAAATAAACAAGCAAGATTCTTGTCAAGTATCTTGTTAAAAACAAGCGATCAGTTTGAAGTAATTTTTTTTTCTTAACTCTTTAGCGAGCAAGTTAGTAACCTCATAAAGTTTCTGAAGCATGCTTTCATTTTGCTGCTTTATTCACCCATTCCTCCCCACACATACAGACAAAACAATTCTGACCGCACGGTGGCTGCAAACACTATTTGTATATTTTATATTGCTCACAGATGAGCAACCCACGTATTGAGAATAAATAATTTAAATTTATCTGAAGATTTTGGGGTGATTTTACTCTGCAATGTAAATCTTAGAGGCATGAGCTGTTATTTTGTCATGTTGGGAAATATACAAAAGATAAAAGTTCGGTCATCAGGAACTGAGAGAAACTTGCTCTTAATTGTTCAGTTTTGGAGTAGATATGGTATGGTGGCACTAGGTGGTGCTGTTGACTATCATTCTTTAAGATCAATGCGCACAATTAAAATCTCCCTTTGCATCTCTTCTTGCACTAATCCATTCAAAGCTGTTGGGTAAAACTGGAAGGGAGCAGCAATTGTGAAGCTTCAACAAATGTTAAATTTAAATTTTCAAGGATACTGGAAATATATGGGTCCAAATCTTACAATAAGAAGACAGTCATTGCAGCAATGTAGATGAGTGTCACGCGGTTGGGACCATGTAGTCATTCTGGGGATGTTGAAATTTCTGATGAGCAACTATTGGTATCTGGCAGCCTCTGGGTTAAAGTTCAAGACTTTATAGGGTTTGAACTGAATAGTTAGCCAGGAAAAAAAAGAATAATGAAAACTTTCCCTATCTCTTGGTTAACTATAAAACTGACCCAGCCCCACAACCTTCGACTTAGGAAGATGATTGTGGTTGTGAGGTCAGTCATTTCAGGTATGGGACATCTCTGCAGGAGTTCCTCAGGGGAACGTGCTGGGCCCAACTATATCCAGCTGCTTCATCAATGACCTTCCCTTCGTCATAAGGTCAGAAGTATAAATGTTCACTGAAGCCTGCATCATGTTCATCATTTGTGACTCCTCCCTTGGGCAATAACCAAGTTTTATGTGAGAAGTGACAATTGCGCCACACAAGTGCAAGGAAATTATTAAGTCTAACAGGGGAGAATTTAACCATCGCCCCTTGACATTCAATGGCATTACAATCACTGAATTCCCCCCTCTGTCAACATCCAGGGGGTTATCATTGACCAGAAACTGAACTGGACTAGTCATACAAATATAAGAGATAAAAAGGTACTGCAGATGCTGGAGAATCCGAGATAACAAGCATGGGGCTGGATGAACACAGCAGGCCAAGCAGCATCATAGGAGCAGGAAAACTTGACGTTTCGGGCCTAAACCCTTCACAAATACTTTGGTTCCAAAAGCAGGTCAGAGGTTAGAAATCCTGTCGCAAGTGACACAATTCCTGACTTTGCAAAGCCCTGTCCATCATCTACAAGCCACAAGTCAGGTGTGCAATGGAATGTTCCCCACTTGCCTGGATGAGTGCAGCTCTAACAGCTCAAGGATCATCCAGGATAAAGCAGCCTGCTTGATTGGTACCATCTACAAGCATTCAATTCTTCTCCCATCAATGCTCGGAAGTAGCAGTGTGTACTATATGCAAGACATACTGCAGAAATTCAGCAAGACTGTTGAACAGCAACTTCCAAACCCACGATAGCTCCCATCTACAAAGACAAGGGCAACAGATACATGGGTACACTACCACCTGTGAGTTCTCCTCCAAGCCACACCATCCTGACTTGGAAATGTATCACCATGCCTTCACTGTTACTGGGTCAAAATCCTAAAAAATCCCTTCTAACAGAAAGGTGGGTCTACATACAGCACACGGACTGCAGCGGTTCAAGAAAACAGCTCACCATGATCTTGTCAAGGGCAACTGGGAATAGGTAATAAATGCTGCTCCAGCCAATGATGCCAATGTTCCATGAAGGAATAAAGGAAACATCCTATAGAGCTTTACGACACCCTGACTATCTACACAGCTTCCAGACCTGACCAACAATTTTCCCTTTTCAGAGTCAACATCATTCCACCCCCCCCAAACCCTCTCTGCTAACACTGCAGGCCCAGCACTCCACCTTTCTTGTATCCCATGAACCTGACATTCCTGTCTTGATTTCCTTCAGATATTCCATGACCATCCTAACTCAACCCCCAAACTCCCCAGACCTGACTCCTTCCCTGACTTCCTACAGAACCAACATAACCAAATACCACCAGTAACCCCCCATCCAGATCTGGCACAATCCCACAAGAACTCCTGGATCTGAGATACTTTTGACTTCTCAGACCCCATTTTAAGAATATTTAAGCCACATAAGATAGGGCCTACTACTGAAAGAGCGGAAGGGGGCTTTTGGAGCTAATCCATTCTGCTGCTGGTTGCAAGGACCCCACTGGATTTCACTGCCCTGTCTGAGAAGTTCACCTGAATAACTGCTTCAGAGCTAAGTGGCCAATTTTTAAGGATTCTGACCCAGATCAGAAGATTTGGGCCCCAAGCGCTTCCCTATTAACATTTTCAACATGTTTACTGCTGATCTTTTCATTTTGAATAGTCTCTCTTTAACTACGCCGTCACATCTACGATATTGACCAGCTGTTGTGAGTTTATCTCTGTCAGAATCTAATGTACATGCCCGATGCTGCAATTATGCTTCGACAGCATTAATGCCAGTAGCTCAGCGCTGCCAGGAAAGAACAGGATCCTGTGAGTCTATCTGTCAACTCGGCTCCAGGACTCTGCACTATCCACAAATGCATTTGGCAGAATCATACAGTACAAAAGAGACCCTTTCGTCCATCACATCTGCCATGACTAAAGAAAAGACTCTAAATCCACTCTGGGCTCCCTTTCCAGTACTTAACCCATAGCCTTGAGTGTTATGACATTTCAAGTGCTCTTCCTAAACTTTTTAAAGGTTACGAGGTTTCCCACCTCAACTACCCTCTCAGGCAGTGAATTCCAGATTCCCACCACCCTCTGGGTGAAAAATGTTTCCTCAAATCCCCTCCAAACCTTCCATTTTTATATTACATACTAGTTCACACTTAAGAGTATTTTCTTACTCTATTATCTTTTTAATAAGCTTTTTTTTGCATTTTGCAACTTGCCCAATCCTCTGCCTTAGCACGAATCCTTACTTGATGTATCATTTTTCCTTTCAATCTCTGTAGCTACTTCCTTTAACATTCTAGGATGCAATCCATCAGGTCCATAGGAAGGCCATTAATGAAGCAACCGATGATGGTTGGGCCCAGGACATTACCCCGAGGAGTTCCTACAGTGATGTGCTGGAGATGAGATGACTGACCTCCAACAACCACAACTATCTTCCTTTGTGTACAATATGCCTCCAACCAGTGGATAGGTTTCCCCCTGACTCCCATTGACTTTTTTTTTAGGGGTCCTTGATGCTTCCTTGGTGGCAAGCACAGTCACCTCTGGAATTCACGTCTTTTCTCCATGTTTGAAGCAATACTGTATGAAGCCAGGAGCTGAGTTCCTGGTGGAACCCAAACAGGGTGTCACTGAGCAGGCTCTTGCTGAGCAGGTGCTGCTTGATCGCGCTGTTGATGACACCTTCCATCATTTTGCTGCTGATTGAGAGTAGATCGATGGGGCAGTAATTGGCCAGATTGGATTTGTCCTGCTTTTTGTGTACTGGACATACCTGGCCAATTTTCCACATTGTCAGGTAGATTCCAGTAGTATTGCTATACAAGAACAGCTTGGGCTTGGAGTAAGACTGGTCCTGGAGCACAAGTCTTCAATACTATTGCCATAATGTTGGCCATAAGCTTTGCAGTATCCAATGTCTCTAACTATTACTTGCTTTTATGTGGAGTGAGGTGAAGAACCACATTGTCTGTGATTCTTCCTGGTTTTGTATGGACTTCCAAGTCCCGTGTGCAGCAGCAGCTTGTGGAACCACAAGTCAATGCATCTGTCACAAATTAACTTTGAAGGAACATTGCCGGAGATAAGCATTGTAATGTTGGGAACCTCTGGAAGAGGCCAAGATGGATCATCCATTTGGCACTTTTGGCTCAAGATTGCTCCGAAAGCTTCAGCCTTATCTTTTGCATTGATGTGCTGGACTCTCCCAACGTTGAAGATGGGGATATTTGTCCCTCTTCCTTCAGTGAGTTGTTTAATTCATGACTGGATGTGGCAAAACTACAGAGCTTAAATCTGATCCATTGGTTGTGGGATCACTTATCTCTGTCTATTACTTGGTGCTTATGTTGTTTGATATGCAATTGGTCATTTTTTTATGGCTTCACCAGTTGACACTTCATTTTTAGATGTGCCCAGTGCTGCCCCTGTCATGCCTTCCTGCACTCACCGTTGAACCAGGGTTGGTTCCTGGTTTGATTTGTTATGGCTGAGTGAGAGATATGCTGAGTCATGAGTTGTAAATTGTGTTGGAGTACGATTCTGCTGCTGTCGATGGCCCACAGCACATCATGTATGTCAAGTCTTGAGTTTCTAAATTTATTTGAAGTTTATCCCATTTAATAAGAGTGATGACTGCACAATCCTTGTGAAAAAGAAGTCCAATCTTCACA
>JAHRHZ010000051.1:17872836-17939891 GCA_024137785.1 Ginglymostoma cirratum | reverse complement strand
ATTCTGATGAAGGGTTTAGGCCCGAAACGTCAAGTTTTCCTGCTCCTATGATGCTGCTTGACCTGCTGTGTTCATCCAGCCCCATGCTTGTTATCTCATAAAATGCTACAACTTTGAATTTTTCCCTTACAGATGGCTCAGTGGCATTGAAACAGATAATTGAAGGAAGTTGAGACTAGCGGTATTGGATGATTTATAAATATGTGATATCCTGCTAATGACCATTTATGTCATGTATTAACTCCCTCTTCCATTAAGCCATATATTAGTAAACAACATGAATGACTGCATTTATAGTATCGTGTTGTGCTTCTACCAAAGTTTAAAATAAAAACTTTCAGTGCCTTTGTCCTTGTGATCTTAACTTGTATAGAGACGTCTATGGGACATGTCAATAGGATGACTATCACCTCGCACACTATCCTGTTTTGATGGAAATGACATTCATTTTCAAGGGGCTTAACTGGGATTTTACTCAATCTCCAGCTGTAACTGTGTAAATCCTCAAGAAGCAAATTCTATTATGTAGCACTGTTAACATAATAAAATGTCTCAATGCATTTCACGATAACATTATAAATCAGAATTTGTCATCAAGCCACAAAATGCAATATCAGGGTTGATAATTAGAAGTGGTCAGCAATGGCTTTCAAAGGGACTTTTCAAAGGAAGAAAAAGGTTTAGTGAGGGAATTCCAGAATTTAGGGTCCAGTTGGCTAAATGCACAACTACCACTAGTGGAGTGAATAAAATCAGGGATACTCAAGAGGCCAGAAAAGAGGAAAGGAGCTACCTTAGAACTTGATGGTGTTGGAAGAGATTACAGAGATATAGATGGGTGAGGTTATGAAGGGATTTCCATATAAGGATGGGATGTTAGAGAATTTCATCTTCCTTCTTTCTGCCTCTTCATCCCTTTTTCAGGAGAGATAACTGCCATATACTGAAGTGCTGGTGAGGCACATTGTCAGTAATAGTTAGCCAGGAATTTCTCCCACTCTGAACTGCCTGTGGTGGGCATTTTGGAAGGAATGGAAGCTTGATTACTAAGATGCTTAGATGCATTAGGAATGCATTTTTTCCACAAACAATCCTATGGCATCTATGAAAGAAAATCAGAGGAGTTCTCCATGGAATACCAGCTAGTATTTGTCCCAAAGCTAATATAACTAACAAAGATGATCATATCATTATCACATTGCTCTTTATGGGACCTTGCTATCCGCAAATTAACTGCTGCATTTCTTACATTACAAAACTGTACACTAAAGTTCTGCAGAGGTTGGTGCATGGGTTTGAATTCAATAAAAATCTCGAATAAAATATAAAAGCCAGCCTGATGATGACCATGTAGCCATTGTCGATTGTCATTAAAAAGGAACAATCTGAATCACTAATGCCTTTCACAGCAGGAAACCTGTCATCTTTACCTTGTCTGGCTCCAGACCCACAGCAAAATCACTGACTCTTAACTCTCCTGTGGGCAATTAGAAATGGGCAATAATTGCTGGCCTAACCAGCAATGCTGATATCCTATAAGTGAATGAGAGAAGTCTTACAGAAATGCATTTTATTTTACTGCTGCTCTTTATTGCAATTGGTTAGAATTTTGAAATTCCGTGTTAGAGATCCTAAAGAGGGAACCTCGTCAGCGATCATTGAAGGGAGAGGCCCCAGCACAGTCAAAGCAACTGGAGATGAGCAACTAAAAAAAAACTGCCACTTGGTCAGTGCTATTCACAACACACAAATTACATCTTTGGAACTGCCTCGTTTAGTTACCTGCTCATTTGTAGCAACAGATCTCATTAAAGTTGACTCCTGCAAAGTTGTCTATAAATGGCTGGAAGGATGCTGTAGTTTAATCGAGGACAGGGGTGACATCATCAGTTGAGCAGTTCAGTTCTTTGTACCTTCACATCTTGACCAGCCGTAAAGTGGTATCCTTGCTAGTGGTGCATTGTGCATGCAAGTCTAGAAATATTTTCTTATTAAAGGTGCCACATAAATATGAGTTGTTGTTACAGAAACTGAAATAGTTATGGAAAAGGTCCCCATCTTTTTTCATGGCCTACCTTCCCCAAAGGCTACCCCCAGCTACAATAAAATAATTGAACAATGCCTGATGTTACAGGCCTGAGAGATTTTATGTTTAATTCACTTTGGACAATGATGTACCAGTACATCCATTTTTTTTTTCTCATCATATGATTAATTCCTGTTCCTGACAGGAGGTCAGGACACAATTTCCTTTCAGTTCCCCGACTTTCCTGTCATAAACAATTCTGCGTAGTTCTCATCCTCAAACTTCAGCAAGGTTCTCAATTCTATGGATGTGGTTTCTATTTATTTTGCCAAGTTTCTCCACTGTCTTCCTGTTTATAGATTACATGGGTACCCTTTGGGTACTTCTACCAAGTCTCTGTGTGTGAACCTTGGCACTGAGTGTGGGCCAACTAGCCAACTGTAAGGCATCATGTGTGAAGCTAAATCTTTTTTCACCCACCAGGGTTTTTGCCTTGCAAGTTCTTAATCATAATTTATAGGCAGGTTGCAGGGAATGAGGAGTGCTCTACATTGAAGAATGCTCAACTCTGCATGACTGACAATCTCTCAATATTTAGGAGTACTTTGGCATAAAACAATAGACAATTGTAAATAATTGTAAATAATAGACAATTGATAATGATCAATGAAAAGTATGTTAGTTCAAGTATTGATAATATTGGAATAGCTGCACTATGTGAAAGGAATCTTCAGGTTTTTATAATTGAAATATGTATAGTATCACAATTAAAATGGATGTCAACATAATATTATAGGTGAAGTATTGGGTGTTATTAAACAGACGTTTGCCTTCAGTTAGAAGTGGTGCAATTCATGAGGGCATGGCATGCCATTGGCTCAATTTAGTCTCTGTACAAAAACAGAATGGAAGGAGGTTCACTGGGATCAAAATGTTAACTCTGCTTTCCCTCCACAGATGCTGCCAGACCTGCTGAGTTTCTTCAGCAATTTCTGTCTTTGTCTCAGATTTTCAGCATCTGCAGTTATTTATTTTAGTGTCTGTTGTTACTAGTTAAACTGTAATAATTAATGACTCAGACTCCATTTGCACACCTACAATTGCATTGCTATTAGAATATTAGTGATCTATTTACAACACCTTTCATAAGTGTCAGACTTGGCTGGGTGGTAGCACACTCATCAATAGATCAGTAAATTGCAGGTTCAAATACCTTTCCAGGGACTTGAACACACAATCTAGATTGAGTCTTCAACAAAGCACTGAGGGAGTGCAGTGTTGATAGAGATGTTTGTTATATTTTGCATAAAATGTTACATCAACACCTGCCTTTGCTCTGAGATGAATGTGAATGTAAAAAAATTCCACTTTATGAAGAAGACCAATAGAGGTATCCCCAATATCCTTCCCTAAATTTAGCTCCCAGCTAAAAAGAAGATAATGTATCTCATTGCTGTTTGTGGGAGCTTGCTCTGTGTGAATCGGGCTTTAATACTCCCCTGCATTATGTTTCTCCAGAAATACTTCCTTGTCTCTGAAGCACTTGAGATGTTGTGAAAAATATTTCTTAAAATGTAAATACATGTTTCATGAGACTTCAAAATTAAAGTGTGAATTCTGCAAAAAATGTCATGGAGAAAGAAAGCTACTCCAGGATATGTGGTGAAGGTATTCCAAAGGTGCTATTGTTTAGAAAGTTTCAGGAAACTGATTCAGTGGTTAGGAAGGAGCAGGGATATATTTTCAAGTATTGATGTTACATTTCACAGAGGGGAACTTGGAGATGTTAGTATTTCTCAGTGTCTGCAGATCTAATCCTTTCCAGTGGTAGAAACTGTAAGATTGGGAGGGGATAACACCATCCTAAGAACATTTTTTTTGTTTGTTATGTAATTGTCAGACTATGTCTTTTTCCTATGAGAAATGCCCTAGAATAGTAATTGATATTTAAGCTTTAACAAAATGCAAGCTGCTGGTTTTGCAAGTGCATGACAGACATTGCAGGTTATTGTATTTGATGCATATAAAGTCTTATGGAAGGATCATTCATTTTATAGTTTTTTTTAATGTGAGAATCTGTTTTTAAATGCCAGAAAGCAATAAACAGTACACATTAAACAGTTACACTAAACATAAGATTATTATGCTTCAATATAATGGAATTTATCATTGCTTCATCAAACAATTTCTTCTAAATCAGCTGGTATCTCATTGCTCAAAACTTTCTTTTGTGTAGTCATCACAGAAAAGTTCAGTGGTGTGATAGTAGCAGTTATGAAAAATGAAACTTCAAACTGGAACGTCATCGGAATTGTAAATAGTGTGAAATTATGTGTATAATAAAGCTGGAAATTTAAAATTAAAAATGTATCATTGGCACATGTTCATGCTACAGCACACTGTTAGGATTTTAATTGCTATAATCTACTTAAATCAACCTTTACAATATGTGTATTATTTGGAGTCCTCCAGATACCCTTCCCTATCCTTTCTCAGCTATTATTTATTTTCTGTATTCTGACCATGTTGTGTCCCAATTTTCCTTTGAGGGTCATTGCTTGATTCAATTGCAGTAGTTATGTCCTAACTGTCATGAATCAACCACACGTGTCCCCTATTACAGTTTATGCCAACAAAATAAAATATGATTGAGTTGAACAACCTCCATGAACTTTACAGATATGTGTTACTTTTGACACCCTCGAGTGATTTTAGATTGTAATCTCATCTCAAATTTCAGCTGATACTTATAAATCATGAAGGCTTATGACATCATTTGAATCCAATGAGACTACTGCTTTGCAATCACTCCAAGTATCCAGTCCATATCAATTTAATGCCAGAGGACTTAAAAAAATGAATTTGTCTGATGGGGATTTGAGGGAATACTAAATTTATCAAGAAGCACACAGTCTTGCCAACATATTTCAAGCAGTGGGAAACAAAAGAAAGCATCAGCTTCTAAATAAAAATGTAAGATACTTAGGGTGGTGTTACTTGTTGAAAAATGCACAAGCTATTGGAAGCCATTGTAAGCTTTTTAAATGAAGTATGAATAGTTCAATAATATTGTGTGATACATTTTAAAATGTATTATGCCTTTCAAAAACACCTACTGCATTACTTTACACATGTGGGGGCAATTGTATTCCTATTTAGTAAATGACTTTGAGTCTGCCAGCATTCTGATGAGTTTTAATGTTACCAAATCCTACGATATTACAACAATTAATTTGACTTGCAATTTTAATGTTGTTTTGCTTTACATTTCAGAGAACTGTTTTCAATACGTAAAGTACAGAATATATATCACAGCCAGTGAAATGAGACTAATTGAATAACCAAAAGTTATGATCACAATATATTAAAAAGTTACCATACAATCCTTGTAAGTTATATTTCAAGGACTTTTTCACTCATAAAATTGATCTAAATCCATTTATTCTGTGTCAAACAAAAAATTTGAAGCTGTTTTGTGAAGTTGCTTTGTTACCGTGATGCTATTATAATTCTTATAGTGAATCACAGTTTCCCATGTGTTTATTTAAAAAAAGTGCTTGAAAAGGATGAAGACAAAACAAATGACCTACCATTTGAAAAAGTCAACTGTTTGAAGAGTGAATCAGCAACTGTTAAGTCAGAAATTAGAATCGGAGAGCGTGTATTTGCTTCGTGCGCTACAGTAATTCACGGCGGTGAGAGAAACAGGAATGTTTCAGATCAATAATCTTTTATCAGAACTGATATTTCTCTCTCCACAGATGTTGCCTGAACTGTTGAGCATCTTCCATTTTTACTTCATGTTTCCAGCATCCAGTACTTTTCCTTTGTTTTGCAAGAAACTGTATTATGTGTTCTAGGTGACTTAATGCTATTTGACACAAACCAGTTTTATAGATGCTTTAGCAAAATAATGCCAATATCATCTGAATCTCTCAATAAAATTTTATGAGTGAAAAAGTCCTTGAAATATAACTTATAAGGATTGTATACTAACTCAACAAAATTATTTCCTATTAACTTTTCTATACATAACCAATCTGTTTCCAATTTGGTTACTTTTGTAATGCTTAAGTCTCAGTTATAGAAGCACAAGTCTGTTACCTAAATTTTAAACACAATCTAACTATGTCTAGAACAATTTTAATACAATATTACAAAGGGGCCCACCTCCAAACATTCGTTTCATTATAAGTTACTCTTCAGCTGACTGTTGGTCATAGAATCCCTGCTGGTCTCCACATAATCACCAATTTCAAATTTTGAAAGTTTTTCTGGCCCTTCTAACCAGCAGCAACCACACACATGGCTCCTGCTGTACACCCTGAAAATGCAGAAACTACTGAGTCACAAAATCAGATGCTTTGTGCCCTGAGCTCTTGGGGAACCTGTGAAGTGCTGCACATGTATGTAGTGCTGTGCAGTGACCTTCTATCTCACTGCACGTGCTTGTTGGCCATTACATCTTGAACCACTTCAATCAACCTGTTCGACACCTATCTAGTTCACAACCTGCAGACTTAACAAGGCATTTGCACTGATGTAAAGAAAGAATTTTCATGTATACAGTTTCATCCACAATTTTAGGTTGTCGCAAAGTGTTTGACTGCCAGTAGAAGACTTCAGGTGTAGACACTATTAGAAAATATGAAACGCCACAATTAATTTACACTTGGCAAGATCCCACAAACAGGAATAAAATATTGAGCCAGATAATCTCTTCCAATGATTGACCAGAACACAATAGAGAACAAGTAAGAATAAACTGTCACACACTACAGTAGTGAAACACCTGGCAATAGCGATCAGATTCGTTCCCATGGGAGATAAACAAGCAGAAAAACTAGCTTAATTTTATTTTAAAAGGTTAACTGTGAAATCTCTCAAGATTTAATTTTTTGAACGTCACTATTTCATTTCAGGATTATTAACTGCAGCTTATTCAAGACCTTTTTTGAATTGCTTAGTTAGGAAAATACATTTGCTTTTCAACATTACAAAAACACCTTGTTTACAGAATGATTTAGATGTTCTCAACCTCGTAACATGCAATATTTTTGTGTCTTGATTTTTAAGCCATAATAGACCTTTAAAGAAATCCACGAATGTACGTTCAAATCATGACATGTATTGTGTATCTTCGTAATATGTTTTGCGCTGCCTTGTCTCACTGCACAGACAGCACATAATGAGCATGGATGTAACAGTTCGAGCGTTACTATAATTATTAAGGAGTAGAGTTGTCCTTTACTGATTGGATGCTATGTCAGGTAACAGGTAGTAGCGTGGCAGTTTTTATTTCAGCTTCCAGCAGCAGCAGACAGCCGCTTTGCGGGCGGTACCAAACAGTGCCAGCCCCAGGAGCCAGCTGGGGCATCGACAGATTAAGTGCGAGCAGCAAAGTGGGCGCGGGGGGGTGGGGGGGTTTGAGCGGCCCCACTGCCCACACCCACAAGCCTAGTCCAGAGTCGTTGAGTGAAGGGTCGGGACCCCCAGCCAGGAGGCTTTTACCAGGAGCTCGCGGTCGCAGAGACTGGGGAAAGGGTGAGGGGTGCACGCGCGCGTGGAGGATGGAGAGCCGTGCACCCGCACGGGAGGAAGCGAATGCGCTGTGCCTGTGTGTGTGCGCGCGCGTCCCGGTGCTCGCGCCTTTGCAAATGAGTGTGCCGTAGGCGTGGGGCCGTGCGCCAGGGGGAGATAGCGCGCGACGTTGGCGGGCACGGCGCGCGTGCATGGGAAGTGGGGGCGTGGGACGTGAACGCGCCTCTGGGGTGTTTTCCAGCTTTTTCAAAAAAAACCCGAGCCTCCCGGAGTGTGTCAGTCTGTGTGAGTGGGAGTGTGTCTGACACACAGTCTCAGCTGCTGGCGGCTCTCCATCACACTCACTCACTCACATTGCACATCAACAGAGCTCAGCTCCTGCCCAGGGAAACTCCTGTCCATCACTTCAGCAAGCAGCAGCACGATTAGCACCAGCCCCACAGCCACAACTCACATTCCAGTTGCGGTGGGTTTGGGGGGGGGCGGTGGGGGAAATCACTGCCGTTCCCAAAACTGGCAAAACAAAACAAAAACCAGCCCTGGAAAGCAACAGGAGAGGCGAAATGCACCAGAATGCCACTGACTGAATGCTTTGTCAATCTCTCACAGACCGGTTCCTTGCTGCGGAATCCCTGGAAATAAGCAAAGGAAGAAGAACAACATCAAAAAAGAAAGTTTGGTTTGTGTTTGGGGGTCTCCCCTCATCGCCCTATCTTCAAGGCAGCATGAAATCTGCAGAGGAAGGTAAACTCATTTTCCTACTGAACTTATCGGTTTGAGGACTTACTTTTCTTTAAGACTGTGACATGAGTTTCCCTTTCATTTGGTGACGTGAAATCGAGAGCTGGGGATTCACAAGGGTGGGTTGTTACGTTTATGCGAGTGATTAATATTAAGGAAAACGTTTGCGTTTGGAGGGAGAGGGTGAGATGTGCAAATTTTAATGTAAATTTGCAAGGTTAACAATTAAAATGCTGGGGTGGGGTAGGGGGGCGTGGATGTTGATAGGCGGCAAGGGTGTTTCCCCAGTCTTTCGCACTGCTACGGTGCAGAAGTCCGGTTATATGCTGAGGTGTCCTGTCTGCGCACAGAGGGTCCTTTCTGTGCGCTCCTATTCGTTGTCAGTAATGACCGATAGGTATTGAGGTGTCAAATTAAAGGCGTTTTTCAGTCGGCTGAATATTGTTCTGTATTCTTGTCCATCATTTTCACTGGTTTGCCCAGCTACTTAATGCAACCGACACCCACTGAGCAGTCAGAGGGGAGACTATTTTGCTCTCTCTTGGCAGAAGTGGTCAGGGGGAGGAAGGGAATAGAAAAACTATCTGAATGGTCTAATTCAAAAGTCTGGGCAGCGGCAGCCTCTGCCAAAGTACACATTCTAATTCAAACCCACTTGGCATTCATTCAAGATGTTACACGCGTCTCATGTGATTAATGGGCTGTCAACTGAATGTAAAATGACCAGATTTTCATTTTTTAAAAAAAATTGTCCCACTCCCATATGGAAGACCATTTCCATTACGTACATCCCGAACAAGCAACCCAAACGTTAACCACGTTTCATCAACATTGACTTAAACGGGTGAACAGCCGTGAGCTACCTCTCTTTTGTCATGGGACGATAGAGCACGAAAGGAAGCCACTCTGCCCATCGTGCTGGTGCTAGCTCTTTGAAAGAGTCCTCCAATAAATTGCAATATCTCCCACTTCCTTTTATCCCTCACTTCAAACAATGCTTCGAGTTGAAGGTTAGCTCAGCGCGAGGCACTTTCAGGATGCGAACTGGGGTGGGGAAATGACAGGAAATGTGTTTCTGTGTATTATTTTGTGTGTTGTGGGGGTGCGTAGGCACCTCTGCCCGAGGGATGCCTGCACGAGTGTCTGCCGTCAATTTGAGATTCGGTAAACAGAAAAGGGCTGAGGGGCGGGACCTGAACCATGTGGACGTGAAAGAAGCACATCTCGGTATCAACCACTAGTGGTCTCCCGAGCAAGCAAAACATTAAGAGTGAGACTAGCTGGATCTCAGCAATGTAGTCAGTTAGACGGAGGCAATTTGAGATACGGATTCACTCAATAATCTAGCGTTCAGAAGGTAACAATGCGCGTTGCATTGACACTTGAGAAGAAATTCTGAGCATGTTAATCCAACTTTGTGACATTTTAAATGTCCTCAGCCCTCCAACAAAGGACCACTTGCATAAAAAGACAGCAGAGGTATAATTTCGACACGTCACTGCTCTGAAGCAGTCCAGGCTTAATCACACTGCAGATCTTGTTTTCCTTGACGTCAGCACTGAAGTGTGAATACTTCAGGAGAGAGTTTCAAGAACAGCACTTGTCTATAAAATCTGCAAAAAAAGCACGAATTTGGCTGCTCCATTAAAGTTTAAAAGATTTTTTTGGGTTGCATTCATTAAAAAAATCAAAAATCAAAAGTTCTCCAAGGTTGGCAATTTGACCCCTGTCTTTCATACACACTAAGGGTCCCTGTTAAAAATGGTTTCTAAACAGCCTGCGATGATAGATTATCACCTAATAGGTGTATTTGACCGAACGAACTTTCTAAAACGTGGGCATAAACACGTGTTTGTAAAGCACCTTTTACAATCTCAGGATGTTCCAGTCAATGATGTACTCTTAGCCCTGCAGTCACTTCTGTATTTTAGGTAAGTTGGCGGCCAGTTTACCCACAGCAAGCTCTAAGTGGCAATGTTTCAATTGTCAGCTTTTTCTGAAATAGTGTTTTTTTTAGTGATAAGTGTTGGCGAGGATACTGTGGAGAGCTCACTTATTCTTAAAAACAATGTTATGGGATTTGTTATATTTACCTGAGCAGGCTGTCTAGTAAGATGATGGCAACTTTACCTTTTATCTTTACTCCCTCTGTACTGCAGTGGAACTTGAATCCATAACCTTCTGATTTAGGGGGGAAGAGAAACTCCATGCCACAATTCACACTGTGTGACATCAAAGATATGTGTCTTCAACAGATCATGAGTGAATAGACCCTGTTGAACACAGGCTATCCTTTAGCTGTCAGGAATTTCACTGGTGCTACTGATTCCGTTTCCACATTCTGCATCAACCCAAAAAACACTAAAGTGGAAGTTTTACACATTGCTGAGACTGTCTGTGACACGTTTTTACTAGCCATGCGGTCATTATTTGGAACAGTAAAGTTTGTATAAAGAATACAGTGTTAACTGCGATTTGCCAACTCAGTATTGCAATATCACAGACTAGACTGTTTCTTGCCTAGTGGTGATATTGTATAATTCCTTTACAGAAACATGGAGTCATACAGCACAGACGGAGGTCATTCAGACCAGCGTGCATGTGCTGCTCTCTGAAAGATAGTCTGATACTACTGTTTCTCCAGAATGCTAGAATTTTTTTACAAATTCTGTTTGAAAATAACTGCCAATTCAGTGATATCACTGTTTTAGTTAGTGCTTTCCTGATCATACCAACTTGGATATAAAAAAAGCCGTTTCTCCAGAATTATTATGCCAGTTATTTTAAATATGACTTTTGGTTACTGACCAGAAGTTAGTGGAAACAATTTCTCCTTTGCAACTGTATTAAAACACCTGAACTTGTAGGAAAAATCGGTGCAGATCTAAGAAACCATCCACTCTTGTTGCAGTCAACTTTAACTACCTGTGCCTCAGTCTCATTAATTCCTTCCTGGTAACATTTCAGCGCAAGAAATAAAAGTAGTCAAAGTAGCTACATGCTTCCCTTATTTGCTTATTTAAACCTAGCTATTGAGAAGAGGCAGAGGTGAAGTGAGACACTAGGCAAGGGAAGGAACTTAAAAGAGCAAGTGAATCTTTTGCTTTTTTTACTTGATATTTCCACTTTTACCTTGCAAGGTTAATTCTTTTGCTTAGCAGAATGATCTCTCACACATATACAAGATTTAGGAGAGATCTATTTATGCTAGACAGTTGTTGTCTACAAAATTGGCATTTTTTGCAAAACAGACTGAAAGCTCTGTTGAAATTACTTTTTAAAATCTAAGAAGGTTGTCCCCAAGGATTTGATGCAATAATGACAACTTCTCTTTTTCTGTATAACTGAAATTTTATTTTAGGGCCCATGTAACACATAAGAGAATGAATATATTATCCTGCGCATATTTCATGTCTATGTTCTCTAACTTTAAAATTGCCATCCTATTCACCTTTACATGAGTTGTTATGCTTTAATAGCTCAAATTTGCACTTGTGCACCAACAAGTGACAAAGGGCGCAAAAATAATTCATGCTTCTATAGTAAAATGGAAATGTTAGTTAAAAGAAATTGTTACTTTAGATGAGTCAAATGTTTAAAAGTAGTCATTTTTGAAAAAAAAATCTCTGTAGAGTTCTGTTTTCATATCTTTAACTTGTAAGGGAAGGAAATCCCCTTGGAGAGCATACCCATGTCTTATCGATGTTGTCTGCCTCTTATAACAGATGGCACAAACCAGATCATAGACTCCCTGTGATAAGAGGCTGATCACACCAATAACAGTGATAAACAGATGTGCACCAACCAGATCCACTGTCTACACCACTCAAGCTGAATGGATAGATGCAGGCATCTTGAAAATGTACAATTAGTAGGGCTCTCTTGACATGACCAGAAAATGAACAATTTGGTGGAGAATGTGGTGGAAGGACAATGGAAGAAAAGAGATTGAAATTAGACATTCCTATGTTTAGTTGCTGTGGGAAACATGTTAAAAACAATGTAAAGAGACAATTAAAAAAAAACAGACAAACCATGTAAGTTTTAAAAAAAAAGTTTGAAAAGTTAGAAACAAGTTGTCTCTTGACAATATGCATTTTGTGTTTTGGAATCCTGTAACTTAATATAAATATAAACTTTCTGTGAGTTATATATTTTTAAGTAGTTAGTTTGTTGAATGTGACAATTAAACACAATCTTTAAAATAAAATGACTGCACTGAAACATTATGAAATGTGCATTCAACCTCTTACTAATCAAATAAGTTCTATTGAATCATATATTCTGCAGTGGAGTTTTCATCAATTCCAATAAAGCAAAGATTAAACATAAAACGTTGAGAGTTATATTAAGCCATCATACCTACATACTTACGTGGAAGGAAAAGAGGAATATTGCGCATGGAGTAAGATGGAAACGTTATACATTTAATTGATAAAAGGAGATGCTAAGTAAGGACTTCTGGTGTTTTTTTTTGTATTTGAAAATTTGGTGTCAGGTCAGTTGAGAAGTAATAGGAAAATACAGAGTCTTTGTCTTGATATAACTTCCGTCATGTCTTATACCTCCCATTTCTGGTCCCTTTCAATACTGAGTTTCTCAGATGTTTGAGAGTGAAAGGGTCATAGCATGAAGAGAAGGGAGCAAAGAAAATAGGAAAATTATGAAGCACTTTTCAATTAGTGTGAATTAATTGTGGTATAGATAAGCACTGGGATGGTAGAACAAACTCTGTTCATCAAGTTGCTCTTTTACTGACATGAGTGAAATGCCAACGGAATTGTAAGGGTAGCTGCACTCACTGTCAAGGCAATATGTGACTGAATATATTGCCAAGGAGCCTTAGCAATCGAGCATTAACAGAAGTCAAAGGGAAATCCCTCAGAAGGCTGAAGTCGTACCTGTCACAACGTAAGCTGGTATGTTTGTTGGAGATCAATTATCACATGTGCTGCAAGAATTTCTCAGTGAAGTGTCCCTCACCTAACCACCTTCATTGCATCATTGATAGCCTCTTCTCAACTTAATCTCAAAACTGGACTTGTGCTCAACTTCAGTCACAACTACTCTATTAAAATGAAATTATTCACACCAGCCTATACTGGAATCTGGATAATATCTTTGCTTGGGCTGAAAAGTGGAAAGAAACTTCAGTAAAAAATAAATGCCAGGTAACAATTATCTGTAACAAAAGGAAACACAGCTATCTCTCCCAATCTTTAACAGCACCTCCTTCAAGTGCTTTCAACATATTCATCTTGGATGCCATCATTGACCAGAAAGCTAAATGCACAAGGCATGATCAACACTGTGGCTATTCGAGCAATGCTGAGAGATAGGGAACCTACAACTCAATCACTAACTCATTGCAGCTCCTCAGTTATCTATGTAAGATGCAAATTGGGCATGGATTAGAATACTCATTATTTAGTTGGTTGTTGCTGCTCAAGAAAGAATAAGAAACTCAAAACCATCCAGGATGGAGAAGTTTATGGGATACCCATTATCCAGTGCCAGTACACTGTGGCTGTAATTTTGTATAGTTTACAAGCTGCAATGTCGCAACTTACTAACCTTATTGCAGCAAACCTACCCTGCAATCTCTGCCACCAAGAAAGACCAGCAATAATATCTTGGGAATATTTCACATGCAAGTTCCTCTCCAAATCACTCACCGATGTGACATGTGAATAAGTTTTTCTTTTGTCATTGAGTCGATATGCTGGAATTCCCTAACCAACACCCTTGTGAGAAAATGTTCACCATCAGACCTGGAGCAGTTTGAGAGGACTACTGCCGCCTCCTCAGAACAACTAGGGATGGGCAATAAATGTGGTCTGGTTAATGTTGCCAACATCCAGAGAATAAATGAAATAACATTTGGCAGCTTTAAAAAGAAAAGCAAAGAGACGGATTCCTGTTAATAAATTGGTTACAGGGCTGTAGATCTAGTGAGGAACCCATGGGAGATTTGAAGAATAAACTAATTGCAAGAAAAGACTTCCTCTCAGACGTATGTTCCTACTAATGCCATTTGAGCAGCAGATAACACAGAAAAACTGAAATAGCAATAGAATATTGTGGCATTGTGAATGCCAGAAGTTAAAAAGTAAAACATGGCTTGAAATGATTCATTTTGGATTCATAGCCTAAAACAATAATATAAACTAGAACATGTAGAGTTTGGAAATTTGAAATAGATACACAAAGCGCTGTAAATGCTTGCAGATCAAACAGCATCTGTGAATTAACTTTTCAGGTCGAGGTGACCTTTCAAAAAAGACCCTCAGTTTATCAGATTTAAAAAACATGGTTTTTTTTCTCAGTGTATATGTTTGATATTCCGACCTGTGAAGTCAACTAAGCGTGAATCAATATTCAGATTGGAACCGTCCAGTCATGTATCCATATAACTGTGCTGAATTGTGACCTTTGTTTTCAGTGTAGTGAATGCACAGGGGGAGAAAAAACCCATAGGATGGACTGTTCTCACATAGATATTAAAATGTGAGAGGAACACACTGTGTGACTGTTGAAACCCGGAAACCGAGTGAGTTCGTTTACAAAGGAAATTAACCCGTCGAAACAGAGGAAAGAAAAACGCGAACTTTAGCAACAGCAAAACCAAAATAGGTAGTAGCTGGATGCTTGTCCAGAAGAGGTCGATCGCTGCAGGAGTAACGGCGATGGGTTCCTTTTTATTTACGCTGTGAAGAGTTGGGAAGTTTAGTTCACTCGGAGCAGGGTCGCTTTCCTGGGATGCAGCGTGTCGGAGGGGAAAGTGGAGCGGGTACTGCTGTGCCGTCGCCTCCGAGAATCTCTGCACCCATGACCTCCGTATGCCAGGACGAGGAAGAGTTTGACTTCAGCTTCCTCTTCGAGTTTAACCAGCGTGATGCAGCCTCCAGCAGCCCCGGAGGTTTGTACAGTACTGATGACTTTGTGATTTTCCCAAGGCGGTGTTGGGAGACCTATACTGGCTTGTGCCTGACATGTGTCGTTGGTCTTTCCAATGATCACAGTTCTCTATACTCTGTTTTGTTTACCCCTTTCTATGGGAACAGATCGGAAGCAATTGATTATAGTTGGTGGTATTTGCCCTCTGGGCGCACCTGTTGAGCGGCAGCTTATAATAAATGGCAGAAATGTATGTCAGAGGCAGCAAATGCTATCGTTATATTTTAGTTCATGAGTCGAACATACCCACGTGTCTGTACATTTATTCTTGTGACACTACTCTAATCTATATACGCCCTTTGTTTCCTGTTTTTCTTCTGTTCAGCTGAAAATGTGGTCACATCTATGTCTCGGCATCATTTGCCGATTTGTTGCATCTCCTTAATTTACTCCCACTTGCTTTGAATCCAGCATTTGTCCAGAAACTGCCTTCAACAATCATTTGGGGAAACTATACGGGTTGACTACTCTGGGGTGATTTACTCCTTTATTAATAGGCAAACCATTCCCTGTGGAAGCTAGCCAGAATTGATCGGGGCAGTAAGGATGTACATTGGATTCAAGACGGCTCCTTCTAATATTAAGTTGGACACTTCAGTGATGATTTTGGGGATAACTGGTGCTGTTTCATTTGTTGGCCAGTGGAAGTGTTTTGACAACTGCTTTGTCAGAGAATAGAAACACTCCAGATAACGCTTCACTTGAACCTGCTTCCACTGTATTCTCAGACCTTACATTCCAGAATCTGACCACTTGCTGCATGAAGATATTTTTTAACATCACTTTTTTTCCTTCTTTGATCAATTGCATTAAATCGGTACCCTCTTATTCTTGACTCTTTAGGAGTGAGAACGGTTTCTTCCATCCACTTTGTCCAGACCTTCATGATTCTGCATACGCTTATCAAATCGCCTCTCTGCCTTTCCTTCTCCAAGGAAAACAATTCTAACTTTTTAAACCTCCTCTTCATGGCAGATGTTCTTCACCCTTGGAACATTCCTGTGAATCTTTTCTGCACTCTGCCTATTACCTTCACATCTTTCACAAATTATATACAATATTCCAGCTGTGACAACTAGTGTCTTATTTGGTGTTATCTCCTTGCTTTTGCATTCTATGCTCCTTTTAAAAAAAACCTAGGATATCATATCCTTTATAATCATTCTTTCCACCTGACCTGTCACCTACAATGTCTTATGTTTATACAACACTGTGAAATTCTCTTTCCAAGTTCTTCCTTCTCCTTTATAATCTTCCTGCAAATGAATCTCTTTGACTAGATCTTCACTGGCTTCCATTAATGTTTTTCCCGTCTGTTGTCTTTTTGCTTTTCCTGTCTGTTGTCTTTTTGCTGCTTAGAAGCACTTTGGGATGTTTGTTAAGTTTGAGTGTTACATAAATCACATTGCATCACAAGCTGTAAGCACACAACTGAAGGTTGATAACTACCACTTAAATCCTAGACTGCAGCTTTGAATTAAGTCCAGAATGCCTGTACTTTGTAAATCTTAATGAAGCAGCCATCAGTATTCGAAATGCGGAGTGTTCTGGGAAGGTAGGAGTCAGTTTTACCATTGGGTGCTTTTAGTATGATGTCAGTAGGATATAGCAGCAGAGAATGGGATGTCAATCTGACATATAAGCCACAGAATATGTAAAAAGAAAGTACTGATAACTTCTGACTCCGAGTTGCGAGAGATATGGGAGTTCAATTATTGTGAGCATATACACTATATTGGCAAGAAAAGGTCATTCACTTCATAAGTGTTCATTCCTCTCAAGCTGTAAGTTTCCCATTAGAAAACAAAAAAAGATTTGCAGTGTAAAAAATAGCTATTTAGCCTATCATGTTCACCCTAGCTGTAGAAGTACAATCCAGTTTAATGTGCCCCTCCAGCTTCCATCTCTAGCCTTGTAGGTTGTGGAACGTCAAATGCATTGTCTCTCGTACTTTTAAATATGAGAGTTTTTGCCTTTCAGGCAGTGAGTTTCATATCCCACCACCTTTTGGGTGAAGATATTTTTCCTCATGTCCTATCTAATCTTTCAACAATTATAGTTTTCTCTTAAATGTTAAAAACTCATAGTTTTTTTTCCAGTTTTAATGCCTGGTCTTTAATTCCAAATTTGAAACATTTGTCAGTGAAGAAAATCTTTCCAATATCTGTGTTCGTTTTCCCTTTCACATGTTAGATTGTTTGCTTAAATCTTAGGTTACTGCTGATTGATACACAGTGCAGAACTGAGGGAGCCCTGGAATCACAGATGTGACATCCTTACATTGAGACTTTAAACCAAATCCTTACTTGCCCTCTCAAATGAATGCAAAAGGTCCTGTGGCAATACTCAACAAAGGGCAGGGTAATTAAAACTGGCTATTGTTTATCCTTTCACTAATGCCATTGGTCAGATTAACCGATCGCTTATTTTGTTACAGTTTGAGGGATTTGGAATGCACCCAAATTGGTTGCTTCATGTCCTTACATTATGACAATGCCTAGACTTCTAGAATAAAGCATTGTCTGTGAAAGGCTCTGGGCAGAGTTTTAACAGCCGGTGAAAGATATGGGTGATGATGAGGAAACAGGTGAGACAACCCCATGTTGAGAGCCATTTTCCAATCAAATCTGGGATTCTTATTAGTGAACAGTGAGAAAAGCAGGAAGAATGCTGTTTGCATGGATTGTCACTTGTTGAGCACTTATTAAGATTTTCACATTATACCATTTGTCAGATAGAAATTAGATGATGAGAATTCCCGATGTGAAAGTCAGAGCAGTTACCTGTGCCTCCAGCTCACTACTGGAGTCCAAGTCAATCTTGGACACCAGGCAACGACATTTTGAGTCTCACTCCAATGACAGCAACCTCGTGCACCCCATGTACATGGACCATGGCATTTCATGTGTACCAGCTTCATCATATCATCTCCGATCCACTTACACTATGGTTCCGCATTTCAATGCTGCCACTTTGAAGTGCCCTGGCACAGCTCCATGCAGCAGCATTGCACTAATGATTCCATTACGAAGATGAACCCCCAGCTAATAGTTTGGACCATGCCGTGCCTCGAGCATCCTTACGTTCTGTCTTAGTGCTCACTCACTTTGTGTTTACTTTCCTTACAGCAACATGGCCATGCCTTTTTGCGCTTTAACTCCTTAGCCAGAGCTAACAGGTTTCTGTCTTGCCTTGCCTTTCAGCACAGTCGTAAAACCAGCAGCTTGTCATAGTTGTCAGCAGTGATCAGTTCAGGGTTTGGACATGTCATTGCATGGCACTGTGCTATGTTAGTGTCACATGTGCACCATGTACCAGACACACTACATGAAGTCACCAAATCGGCATGTCTCAAAGTCTGTAGAGAGTAGTCCACAGATAGGGGGTCCTGGCAGAGTAGGTCAAGGGCATTGTCAATCGTAGTCTGGAACCTGAGAATGATCAGTTGGCCTCAAGGGGTCAGGAGCCAAATGTTGGGCATCCAACACTCATCTTGTCTCTTTCTGCCCTATTATGGGTCATTTTCTCTTGTAATAATTCAGAGAGGGGAGTTAACTAGATGGCTGGCACAGTTGGTGCAAGTTGAGGGAAGAGTGAGTGAGTAAGTAGGAGGTGCAGAGTCCATACAGGTTTTACCAGTCTGGAGGAATTGGTAAAAAGAGCGCGACTAATGGAAGTTGTTGCATATAACATTGAGCATGAGCCTTGGTGGAAGATAGGCATAGTAGCAGGGAGTGAATGTGAGGCAGCAGAGAGAAGATGGTAGCATTAACTCTAGAGGAAGAAGTTCGTTGACCTTTTGCCAACATTGCTGGGCATGCCTCCAGGCAGTTGAGACTGTATTGATCCAGCTGATGATCTGAGACCAGTTGGCATGGACTGGTTTCATGGCCTCTTATGCTGGTCTTCAGGGAGGAGCCAGCCTTCCTCTGCACTACCCTGTTCAGTAGGACTTCAAGGTCCTTGTCCAGAAAGCAGGGTATCAATTTCCTCTTATCTGCCGTGTCTGAGGCAGATGTCATGAACCATACAGGGCAGCATCTAATTGCCAGTGTTTGACTAGGTTCACAGCGGCCTTGAAAAATGGTGCTGGCACTGGGAATCCGACTAGTGCTGGGTATGGCGAATGGGAGAATCAGACAAGCAGTGGACAAGTGGGCACCACAGGGCAATGGTAAGTAGTCAATGAGGCATGTTTGGGATGATAGGGCAAGATAACCCATCAAAGTTTGCAGAGAGAAGCCAACAAAAGTAACACATAGCTGTTTTTTGGTAAGATTCAGGCCAATATATGTGAACTGGTTCATTCCTTCTAAATATTTGTTCTCTAACCCCACTCTCCTGCTTTAACTGTATACTATAGATTCATTTTGGTTGTGCATTGTATAATGCAGTTTCAGGGCCAGGTTTGTGTTAGTGCATCTGCCAGTATCCCACAAATCATTTGTATGTTATGATATCTACTTGAAATGGAGGCACTGTGACTTAGTGGTAGGTACTGCTGCCTCACAGCGCCAGGGACTCGGATTCGATTCCAGCCTCAGGCAACTGTCTGTGTGGAGTTTGCACGTTCTCCCTGTATCTGCGTGGGTTTCTGCCAGGCGCTCCAGTTTCCTACCTTTGTACAAAGATGTGCGGGTTAGGTGGATTAGCCATGCTAAATTGTCCATAGGGGCCATGGCAAATGCAGGGTAATGGGGCTCAGATAGGTGGCTGGGTTTGGGTGGGATGCTCTTCAGGGGGTTAGTGCAGACTCAGTGGGCTGAATGGCCTCTTTCTACACTGTAGGGATTCTATGAAATTCTGTAAAGAGTAAGGACTGAATTGTTTTTGCCTAATTGCTCTACGTTACAATAGTAACTGTGCTTCAAAATAACATTTTTGGCTATGCGGTAGTTATAAGTAATCCTAAGGTCTTGAAGGTTGCCATATGAACAAAAAATATTATGTTTCTTGTCCTTTCTCTCATTGCATTCATTTTCTTTATGTCTTCCTTTTTCCAACCTGCAATGAATTGCAAATAGTTTTCATTATTTAAGGTGTGGTGCATGACTACTGTTTTAGCTCCCAGTTAAACTGGCTAATGGTAACTATGAAGTTAACATGAAATTGTGTTACTATATTATAAGCATCAATGCCTATTAGTAACTAATGAATCATGAAATTAATTTTAACTCATTTTCTGGCAACATAACGCGCAACTTAAATTCACTCTTATTGGCATGCGATGCTTTAATGTTATTTCCATACAAGTGCAAGTGGCACACAAGTAAGTTTTCCAGGAAAAAATTAACGCAGCATGGTGGTTCAGCATCAGGGACCTGGATTCAATTCCAGCCTTGGGTGACTGTTAGTATGGAGTTTGCACATTCTCCCCATGTCTGGCATGGGTTTCCTCCAGGTGCTGCGGTTTCCTCCCACAGTCCAAAGATGTGCAGGTTAGGTGGATATGCCATGCTAAATTGTCCACAGTGTCCAGGGATGTGCAGGCTAGGTGGATTTGCCATGAGAAATGCAGGGTTACAGGGATAGAGTAGGGGGAGTGGGTCTCGGTGGGATACTGTTTGGAGGGATGGCGTGGATTTGATGGGGTAAATGGCCAGCTTCCACACTGTAGACATTCTATGATTCTAGGAAAGTATGAATCTACATGTGGATTTTTCTGCTCTGTTGCTATTATTACAACTTTCATTTGTGATGAAAACTCAAAGAAATTTTAAAGCAAAACAATTGACTTCACAAAAAAAGAAGCTGACATCCAACCAGTTTACAAATAATTTGAGGATCTTAAGCCTAAAATGTCCAAGAAACTAATCTTGTTGTGAGAGATTTTGGGCATTACCATCAAGTATTTGCAGGAGTCTACTGAAACCTTTGACAAGTCAACATTGTTGATTGAAATGCACTTTGTTGCAATGAATGTGAGTTATTCTCCATTAAATGACTTATCTACTTTGAGTCTTTAATATTACCAGTTAAATTAATGAAGAATGATTAAACTTGATTACTGATATCGTTCTCCCAACCAATCCAAATTCCACAGAATTTACAATTCACTAATGTTGGAAATGATTTCTAAAAATGCTTTTTGTCAAAATAGTTGGTGAATTCTGGTACTTGTGAAGGTGATGTATGCCAGTGCAGTTGATAGCATTTATTTTCCACATTACCAATTCTTCTCTAAGTAAGAATGAGCTCTCTGCATCTGCTCGTGTTCACTCCTACCAGGAGATCACCCATCACAACTTCCAACGGCTAGCCTGTCTTGTACTGTCTTCACACATCCACTGTAGCTTGTCTGCAACCACTTTGTGATATTCATTATCCAGCTACACTTAGGGTATCCCTCTTTCAGCTGTGCATTGCTTTGCCCTCTAATAGGAATCTCTGCAGCTTCTCAGTTCTGATCAAGCATCCAGAATACGGAGAATTCATTTTCTGTGTGTCATTTTTAAGAGTTCGTTTTGTTCCTAATATGTCAAGCACCTTTTTATTTGTCATGTGGTCTGTGAATGGAATTTTTAGCATAATTTACATCCATTTTTCAAAACCCTTTTTTTCCCCCCTCTCTTCTTTCTTCATTGCTTAACATTAAATTTTGGATAATTTGTACTGAAGAACTTTGTTCACTTGTGCTGCTACATTTGCGTTCTGATAGTTATCATCCATGCACTAGGCATTTCTGGCATTTAGGCTAAATCCGGTTCACTTAGCTTTGTGCTCACATGACACCCAACTTCTCGTAGACTGAATCTGCCATCAGAACAGGAAAAGCAGATATAGTTGTGAAAATGCCTCAAGCCAGTTCGTAGAAGGAGGGCTCTGAATCCAAACTAAAAATGGCACCATTTTAAATGTAGCCAAATATTGGCAAATTGGCAAATACAAGAAATAGCAAGGAGACATTCACCCCATCGGTCTGGGTCCCATTGACATCCAAGTTTTAAAGGTGAATTGAGTAATCCAATATGCTACAGTCACAGAGTCACAAAATTGTTATAGCTCAGAAGGAGGCCATTCAGCCCATTGTATCTGCACCAGCTCTCTGAGCATTTTAACTTTGTGTCAATCTGCCTTTTCTCTGTAATGCCTCAATTGAATCTGCTTCCATAACACTTCCAGACTGTTTGTTTATTTTATACCCTAACTACTCACCATCTGAAAAGTATATTTTTCACCTCGCTTACGTTTTATTTTTAAAACACTTTAAAACTGTGTCCTCTGGTTCTTGTTTCAGTTCTGAGCAGGAAAGTTTCTCCCTATCTACTCTGTCCAGATACCTCACGATTTTGAAGCCTGTCAAATCTCCCCTCAGCCTTGTCCTCTCTGTGGAAACAGCCCCAAATTCTCCAATCTATGTTCATAATAAAAGTTTCCCTTTTGGGGAATACTAAGATGCTGCAGGGGAGTAGAGGCAAATTTGTGCTTTTGTTAGCTTAAAGAGACGGTACAATTTTTTTCCAGATGTTTTGTACGTGTCTGCATGTGAAAATGGTAGATTTGACCAAGTTGGGAGAAAAATTTCTGTGGGTATTCTTGTCCAGTTATAGAATGACTAAACTGATACAACATCAGAAGAGACCGGGAAGGGGTATTTTCTAGCTGTGTAAACCTATTCTACAACCTTACTTGGATTTATACATGCATTCGAGAAAAACTAATCTATAGTGGAGGAATTACTTATTTATCTAATATGAGAAATATATTTTATTTTTAAAATGGATGAATTGTGATACTTCAGTTTCCACCTTAATCTCATCTATGTATCTCAATCTTTATTTGCTTTCCTGTAGAATTACTAACAGTTGACGGATAGTCAGTGATTTTTATCTCATGGTTTGCTCTGTGTGTGTGTGTGTGTGTGTGTGTGTGTGTGTGTGTGTGTGTGTGTGTGTGTGAATGCTTTAATGTGTTGGACACTGGGGATCTCCTGCAGTTGGTGTACTAAATTAGTGTTAGGAAAAATTAAATCCATGCCAGAGAGAGTGCTAGATCTTTTGTGGGCAATTTCAAGGTCAGTGGCGAGTACCATCACTTCAGCACTGACAAGAAAATCCAGGCCATTAAATCAAGTGAAGCCAAAATATAAAATTCTTCATTTCCTGGGAGTGGTTGGAGATAAATTTGATTCCTTTGCCGTGTGGAATTTCCAAGCTTCAAGTGCATTTCTACATGACAGGAAAAATGTCTGTATATGTAACAAGAATGGCACTGGTCAAGATTTGCATTTGGGCCTTCCTTCATGAGATCTCTACTGCAGTTGGTTCACAATGTGAGAATATCAGACTGATGGTAGACTTCACTCTGACTGACTGTGTCCAGTAATTGAAGAGGAGCAGACTATGAAGCAACCAGGTTACTGGACTGCATCAGTGGGATAAGACTCATGTTGATGATGGTTCAACTGAATCTGAATCAGTTTGATCAGGCACAACAGAAAGATCCAAAGATTAGGAAATGATGTGGTAGAGCTCCACAAGCCTGATGCTGAGGACCAGATGAAATGAATTAGGGGAATCTTTTCACCAACGTGCATTGGATGTAGTATTCATAATTAATACAATACCACATCTGCTTGACCAGTTAGAATTTGATTGCTCTCTTGCATTTAAATAACATAAGAACTCCATCTTTTAAGAATGATTTAGGTGTGAATTGCTTTGGGACACTCTGAAGGTGAGAAAGGAGTTAGCTATATTTTGGTTGTTTCCTTTTCTTAGTTTAACTCAGAACATAAATCCTGAGCATTATTGCAAGTTAACCCATAACCATAGAACAGGGAGGTAAGTGGTAAAATGCAAATTCAAGATTGATGCAGAAAAGCATTTTTCCCAGTGTCCCCTAACACATTGCAGATAATATATGACACTTATGGTATAATCTAAGCAAAGGGAGGACTCAACTTTTGCATAGAACATAACGTAAATGATGAGTTATTCAGTTTTACCTACAAAAATGTTACAAAATTATTTGGTAAAATCTTTTGATTTTTTGATATACAAAAGAAGAAAAAGCCTTAATTTACTGCAGGGATGTCACAATGTATTTTATATCTTACTATTGTCATATCTCAATTAAAAAGCTGCTGTTATGTATCATGTGGTATGTGGCAACATGGCATGTCACCTTCAGTTTCCTACAAGATAAAGTGTTGGATCTAGCTTACATTTAACACTTCTGTCAAAGGAGGAGGTAAAAATACTTGTTGCATTATCATGGCCAATTCACATTATCAGCAGTATTGGCAGGAGTCTGGGAAGAAATTCACGGATCCTCAACTGCTGATAGGATCAGAGATACAATATCTTTGTATGTTCTTGTGTAATTAAATATCCCAAGGTGTTTTGAATATAACAGTTTTACATAATTTTGCAGCATAAAACAATGCCCTTCAGCCCATTAAAATCTTGTTTTTGCTCCACACAAGCCACTTTCCAGCCTATTTCATCTAACAATATTTGTATTACTTTCTTATTCATGTACTTATCTAGTTTCCTCTTACATGCATCTATGTTTATCTCAGTTACTTCTCATTGTAGCAAATATTAAACGAATCAAAACCAGATGGTGAAGTACAAAACGGGATACAATTCTTTTTCCTGTTAGTAGGTTTATTTGCAGGATGCAATATTATAGATCTCTGCTTCCTAACTGCCAACGTAGTGTCCTAGCTAACGTTTTTTATACTCTTGCTTTGAGACAACATTAAAGGAAAATTAAACCAAGTAAAGCAGTGACAGCTCCTAGTTTGGGTCCTGAAATGAAAGCTGATTCTCTTGATAATTACTTTCAATGAACATGTTCGACCATATTATGACATGCATCTGAGGCAGGCAGCTCTTGGTACTTACATAGCCAATGTACTACCAGAGGCCTTTGTGTGCTGTCAGTCTTTAATCAAACAATGCCTAAAACCTATATATCTGTACAATGCAATCAACTAATCATTATTAGTCGCAAGGTTCACATACTACCATTTTGTGTAAAAACAATTTTCAACAATTCCCTATTGAATTTATTAATAAACTTTCATACATATTGTTTCCTTATATTTACAAATAGTTCTTTCAAATGAAAATGCTAAATGGAATTATTATCATTTTTTTCCACAGAAGCCTACAGTTTTGCCTCACCACATGTCACAGTCACTCCATCAACAGGTATGGTAAATCCCTCCATACCAATATCCTGCCATGGGCTGCAGTCTTCAAGTCCAGTGACTTCTGTGCTACCATCAACAAACCAAATGATGGGATATGGGGGAAACATTGACACTGGAGCTTCAAGCTACTACTTGACTCCTAATATAAGACCAAATGGTGCTCCAACGCTTGAGAGTCCAAGGATTGAAATTACTCCTTATCCAGGAATACACATTGGCCATAATCAATTTACTGGCGAAACTGAGCTGGATGGAGTGGAGAATGGCTCTGGTTGTAAACGTTCCAATTCATTAGTTACACTGACTTTGCCAAATGCAGATGCCTACAGAGATCCCTCATGCTTGAGCCCAGCAAGCAGTCTTTCGTCCCGAAGTTGCCATTCTGAAGCTTCTGAATCCAGTTATTCCATTCCTTATGATACCTCTCCGCTGACTTCTCCTTGGCAGTCACCATGTGTGTCACCCAAGGGCACAGCCCACGAGGAAGGATTCGCTCGTGGACAAGCTGCATGCACCCTGTGGAATTCACCAAGGCATTCGCCGGGCACTTCACCGAGAACAAGTATCACCGAGGAGAACTGGCTGAGCCCACGACCAACCTCTAGACCTTCGTCGAGACCACAGTCTCCTTGTGGCAAACGAAGGCATTCATTCAATGGAGGATACTTCCGACAACCATCTTATTCACCACATCATTCTCGAACACCATCACCTCAAGCCTCGCCTCGCGTAAGCGTGACTGAGGAGACATGGTCAGGGAGTGGAAACCAGTACAATTCTGCTATTCTTGCTGCCATTACAGCACTCACCACTGACACTTGTATGGATATCAATGACAGTATTCCTGTCAAGTCCCCAAGAAGAACTATACAAGACCAAAGCCCTTCCATGTTGCTCAAGCCTGAACCAGGGAATGATGAACAAAGAGCTTATTCACCATGTGGTGATCCATTGCAAGAAGAATTTTCTGCATCTCGCCCTCTTATCAAAAAAGAAACTTTCTGTGAACAGTATTTATCAGTACCTCAGCATCCATACCCATGGTCTAAACCAAAATCTGTATCATCATCGTCTTCATCCTTTGCCAGGTATGAAAGGCAGAAATCTGATTTTCACTGCCAGCTCATGTAGTTAACTGTTCAGAAAAGTCATTGAAATGTGGTAGACTATGATAAGAGGGAAAATGTGTATTTAAAACCTCATAATCCCTGGCTATTCCAAGGTACTTTATAGCCAATGAAGCACTGAAATTCAGAAAATGAAACATACCTTAATAAGTTTTGTCCATCACCAATATAAAATAATGAGCTGGATTTTGCAAATAAATTGTGGTAGACTGCCATTCACTGCGCTTCCATTTGCCCATGGACTTTCTTGGGCTTGTTCATTGAGACTTGCTATAATTACAAAAAACATTTTTGGCACAGTACCCTATGCAGGGGATCAGACCTGTGTCAGCAACGGCAAACAACTGTGTATTTCCTTAGCCATTTAGCTTAAATTCTTGCTGAAAAGCACCAAGTTGGAAATTGTCAGCAAGGTTGTTTGAAAATAGTTAAACTTAAGGCACATAAAAATTCACTTTTACTTTGGATTGGACAAACCCTAACTTTTTCTGGTAACTTTTGTGTATATCTATCACACAAGTCAAAAATATCTAGTCATTTCACGTGTTTCAACGGTAACTCTTAGCGAGATAGCTATACATCACAACTTTAGGAGGAGCCAAGCAACCAAGATAACAACTTTCTGATTAGCGTCACTGTTTGCTTTTCCAAATACAGCTATTAATATCTTCATCACATCCTTCCTTTACCCATTCATTGGGGATTCCTTTTATTGAATATTAAGCTGCTTGTGTTCCAAATAATTTTGCCACAAAATGAAGTAAACCGCTGCTATTTTCTGCTTACTTTCTGAGAAACAAATCTATAAATCATTTTGATTGCAAAGAAAAATGTTGAGTTTTTTTTGTGAAGGAATGAATACTGTATTGAACATCCCTAGATTCCATTTACCCCATTCTGTTTTCTATTTTCTGGGGAGTAGGTGATATTACTGCAATGGATCAGAATAGACCCCCTCAAAATATATCAAGTTGGTAACCTGGACCCTAAAATCTTCTTATTTTAAGGGATGCTGTGTTCCAGATGCAATTTGATTGGTCAAACTACTCAATATTAAGCAAAACACAATTTATTTATACACTATAGTTAAAATACAACAAAAGATAGGATAAAGAAAATAATTGGCTTAGCTATAACTCTATTGGAATGCTGAGCAAAATAATTGATACAGTAACTATTGCTAATTAACTGTTCCAGGATAGTAATATCCCATAAACACACCCTTGGCAAAATGATTGTCTATCATGCAATTCTCCAATCCAGGAGGAAAGAACATCAAAAGACAATTCTGAGAGAAAACTCAGAGAGAGAGTGAAGCAGCTGGGAGAGATTTACTGCCTTCCAACCCTTCTGAGATCCTAGAAATGACTGCTGCATGCTAAAACTAAAATCTCTGATTCTATGGGTGGGAGCTTGACCACACCCATTCAGGCTGCTTCTATTGTTCCAACTTCTTAAAAAAAAAAACACCCAAGGCTTCACAAATTGTTTATCTTCTCACAGACTGCTCCTCACCTGTCAGCCAATCTCACTCTTAAAAAAAAGGACAAAACACACCTCTTAAAGCCACAGTATCATCATTATTGTTAACAATATAACAAACCATAACATGAATTACGTAACTGAAGCATTAACAAAAATAAAGCTTGGAAATTAAAAGAACATAGTAGGTATATAGGCTGTTTAGTCCTTTGAGCTATTTTTGCCGTTCTGTTGGATTTTGGCTGATCTATTGCTTAACTGTATTAATGTTTACCTCACCTTAGTTCTGACCTTTCATACCCTTCTCCAACAAAAATCTTATCAATCTTAGTTTTGAAATTTTCAGCTGACCCCCAGGCTCAACAGAGTTTTGGGAGTGAGTGTTCCAGATTTCTATTACTCTATTTTAAATAAGTGCTTCCTGATTTCATGAATGGCCTAGTTATGCATTTAAGGTTTTGCCCACAAAGCAAGATCAGTTTACTAAGAAACATTGCCCAATATCTTACTTCATAATTTAAAAGAAAAGCAGACTTCCTTATCAGAAAATAATCAGCAAATTGGAGATCATACGCGTATTCATTTAGGAAATGCATTTCAGTTACGTTTCTCTTGCCTTCCTTCTGTAATTTAAGAAACCTGGGGAAAATGATAGGAACATTGTTTATGACAATATTTTTGCTGGGGTTTCCAAAGTCTCTATTGCTAATTTTGCACCTGACATTTGAGAGACCTCTCATGAAATTTTATCCCGTCAATTCCGATTTGGATTCCTCTCCACCATCCAAATTGACCCCTTCAGGGCTTGTACATTCGATTAAGTACACGTATTCTGAGATGGTCTTTAAATGTAAATGAATGAACTTTGTTTAAAAGATCACCAGAAACGAAATAATAATCTCCTATTGCCCAACTATTTATGGTTAATACTGAAATTGTCAGATCTCAAATTATCAGCCTATTCAAGCTATCTTGTTAGGTAATTCTCAGTTTAAAAATGTTTATTCATTTTAAAGATTCCTGGAAAATCTTTTTTCTTTAATATGCAACTCAACATGCTAGAGGATCATCCATCTTATCTTTTGAAAAGTAAAAGAGACAAACACTTTGCAAAAATAGTTAGCATCCATAATTTGTATTGATTTTATAGAGGTTTATTTTTAACATATTTTCTCATTTAGATATGGAAATATTTTCATATTTTCTGGTGGAATATCAAAAAGGAAGGGAAAAGAATATATTGTTGAAAGTATCTGGCGCTGTCTCCAAATGTAGTTGGAAGAGACTTGCAGAACCACATCTTCCAAAGCTTACAAAAAAAAATGTGGGTTTTAAAATAAGTCAGCTTTAAGGAGAAATGATGCAAATGTTGCTGGGAATAATTTTCAAATCATAGCAATTATGACAATCTAAAACTGAAATATTCAAGTCATATGTTATATCAAAGGTCTGATATATGTTTTCAACCAGTGACATTACAAGGTTGTATTGGATTTGAAAATATTAATTTCACCTTAATTTAACAATGAAACCATTTCAGTGGACAATGAGCCTGTCTAATCCGTTCAGTGAATCAAGAAAGGTGACTAATCTATTATAGCGCCTCCATTTCAAGGACATTCTCCATTTCATCTGAAAGTGCTTAATTATCTCATAAGTGGTTCATTTGTCATACATAGCCTTCAAGTAGTTTAGAGCTTTTCAGTTCTTTAAAGAAACAGTTTCCTTCAGATCCGTACATTCAGAGACAGAGCTAAGAGATTTAGAGGCACAAGATCCATGAGTTGAACAACTACGTGAAAGATCAGATTGTCTACATAAAGCCTGGTTGGTCTTATCAGAATGTCTGAACTGATTGAAGCAGCATGTCTGAAGCAGAAAGAAATTTTAGATTACATGCCAGCTCTAACCACATTAGCCCTATTTTCATTGAGGCTAAATAGGGCACATTCATAATTTCTTGTGATGGCATATCAGTATTATAGAACATAAAAAAAGGGAAACGGAAATTTGAAGGAGAATGTGGATTGAGTAGAAACTGAAGTTGCAAAATAAGAAGATTCTGATGATAGAATTAAAAGGAGAGATTATTAATAATACAAGTAAATAGATGAGAAAAAATGTTCTGAAATTAGACTACAAAAGGCTGAGATGTGGGAGCAATAACTTGAACCATTGGAGTCGAAACAAACCTAAGTTATTCCACGTCCGGTGCTACAGTTATAACTTGATGCAGTTATAACAGAGCCTCAGTGTATAAATCTACATGAAATGGGATACACAGCAGCGACATGGCCATAGCTTTCCTAGCTGTGCAACATCATACTATAATAATGCTACCAAGATGCTCAAACAATAACCTCTTAAATTCTCTGTAGATTAAGGGGAGGTAGCAGTGCATTGCTGATGTCAATGGATTTATAATCCATAACCTCAAGATAATGTTCTGGGGATGTGGTTTTGAATCTCATCGTGGCAATTGGTGAAATTTGAATTAAAAATCCATGTGATTCACTAACGCCATTCTTCCTAATCTGGCCCACATGTGACTCCACATTTACAGCAAAATATTTGACTTTTAACTGCCCTATTGGCAATTACAGATGGGGAATAAATACCAGTGAGATCATCATCCCACAAACCAATAAATGATTCGTGATATTGGTTAAAACTGTTTATTACTTACTAAAACAAGTAGAACATCACTTATTGGGATATTGCGATGGAAATCAGATCCTGATTAAATGTGATGGTAGGGAATGGCCCACACCAGGATCCAGGCAGGATGGGCAAGTCGGATGATCTCCTTTGTGAGTCAGCAGGCTTCATTGGAGCCACCATCCTCAAGGTCATTGTCTGCACAGTTAATCTTCTCTAAAGCTTCTTGAACTCACCCTCCTGCCTGAGATCCCTGACCCCAGTTTGGCTGGGCTCCTTTGCTGGTGGGTTTGCCTGTTGCTCCAGGTTGGTGTTGCTGTGTCTGCAGAGAAACTAGGCATCCATTGATCTTCAACTCTCAAAGGTGGTACTTCCTCTCAAGAAAGGTTTGGGAGTCTTGCATTAAAGCAACAAACACAGCTTCCAATATTAAGTCACTATGGGTAAGCCGTTCCACATTCTGGTTGAGGACTGCAAAGCCCTTTAAACTTCAACCCCTTGTTTCCAAGTAAGGAAAACAAATGAATGTTTTCAAAGAAGTTCTTAGAAACTCTGGCCATGTACATGTGTTGTTTCAATTCATATCCACAATAAATTTATTGTAGTTATTTGCATGTGAAATATTTTAAAGTGTTCCAATGTGCAGAAGGTTTGAGTTATTTGGGGTCATTGAAGTAGATTTTAAGATCATGAAATGTGATGTATTTCCTCTCTTTAGCCCTTCTCTGCCTGCCCTTGACTGGCAGTTGCCATCCCATTCAGGACCTTATGAGCTTGAGATTGAGGTGCAACCTAAATCACATCACAGAGCACATTATGAAACAGAGGGCAGTCGTGGAGCTGTAAAGGCATCTGGTGGGGGACACCCTATTGTGCAGGTTTGAATATCTTATAAGCACTTCCTTTTCCTTTTAGACTTTGAATAGCGTCTAATCTTGCAAAATACTTTATCTGATTTTATGCAAAGTGAGCGTGCAATTTGTATGTTCTGAAAGATGTGTTGCAGTCATGATTCAGTTCTTAGTAACAACCCATGTTCTGATGTTAATTCTTCCCCGAGATGACAGGACCATTATTTATTGCCCAAACACCGTTGCCCTGACAATGTGTTAACAGGTTGAATTTTTATTTTTGTTTGAACCTTTGAGTGTTTTCATGTAACCGAGGGCTTGCTAGGCCATTTTAGAGACCAGTTAAGAATCAGTTAGATTGGTGTGAGATTGCAGTCACACATAAGCTAGGAAAAGACAGTAGGTTTCCTTTCTGAAGTTGGCTGTATAGTAAGTAAAATTTGGATGTAGAGAATGTAAATAAAGTGCTCAGTAAATTAAGTGAGAAATAGCAACAGTATGAATATTCTTTTAACAGGAAGTCAAATGTTGGCTTGGTCAGACTTCTTCTGAAATATTACATTCAAGTTTGGACATCAGAGTGAATATATTAGCACTGGAATAGGTACAGAACAGATTCACTCAAATGACACCAGGTCTTTTAGGTGTAAGTTACAAGGCCAATTTTCATAAACTTGACTGGTGATCTCTTGAGTTCAGAAGGCTGCTAAGCAATATAATTGCATCCCTCAAACTGTTAACTTTGCAAGAGGATAGCTGCTGATGGTGTGTAATAGTACACTCAGAGAGTCTGTGTTCCCGTTGCTCTTTGACCTGCGAGTTTAGTCTGTCGACATGCATACTGATGGTGGAACCTCCAACATTCATTCAATCACACGGTTGAACAAAAATAATCTCTCCCACTCTTACTGCCCATTGTTGGCATGTGTCAGAATGATTTCCTGGTGATATGCAACCTGTTTGGCCGCAACATAAATACACCTTCCAGGGGCTTAAATCCAGAGTTTGTGGCTCAGGACGTGCTACATCACAAGACCTTCACAATAGGATAGATGCATGGAAGTTATTTCATTTGATCACAGAATCTAGATTAAGGAGGCATTTTGTTTTGCACCCACTGTGAATCAGTGCTGTTGCAGGACACTTCTTCTGCTGACATGACCGGTATAAATTTCTGCACTACTTGCCTCTTTCGTACTGAAGTTTACTGTCTTAAAAAGCACACATTTTTGCTTGTTAACTTGAAATGTTGATAGATGTGTGTTGGAGTACCACTCGCTGTGGTTGATTCCACCCACAGTTATTAAGCTATCATCTCATTTTGCAAACTTTCGGAATAATCTCTCTTGTTTTACTCTTAAGTGTGCATTCAGTATGGTTGTGTTATATGTAATTTATCTTTATTGTTTATTTTCAAACATTTCATACAAGTGCTACATAGCTAATGAAACAAATCACAGCGTATTATTTAGAAAACCTTCCCTATTGTTGCATTTTTGAATCTAACATGACATGGTTACTTTAAAATCAGACATTTTATGTTTGTAGTAAGCTCTGCTGCGGTTATTGAGGCTAATGAACGTTGTATTTTACAAAAAAAGCCCACTATTTCAAATGCATTTTGCAGCAGAAATGAATTTGACATTTTTGATGAATATGCTGTTCAATTAACCACAGAATTGGCAACTTCAAGATGAGAGAAGCTGAAGAATTAATTTAGATCAGCAACATATTTGTATATATTTCATCTAGGTATAGTACAAGCATCTGAAATAAATAAATGTTCCCTGTGGTTTGTCAGTGTATAGATCCATAATTATCAGACTTCATTCGTTCTCAGACACTGTTTTTGTAAGAGAGTCTTATATTGGACTACTTGAACTATAGTAGTTGTGACATTTTTTAAAGATGCAGTTGTTTGGTTCCTTCAGATTCTTTATAGAGAATAGAGAGAAGTTGGCGGCTATACTTGCTTTCAGCAAATAATAAGGGAAACATGAGGTGGAATCTATTGAAGTCACAATGTTTTAGCCACAAATTCAAAAAACATATTCAAAAGCCAGAATGCTGAGTTAGAGGAAATAGATTGCATACTTTTCTCTGCATGTGAAGAAGAATAAATATTTTCCCACTAAATTTGAAATTGCTTTATAATAACTTGGTCAAATTATGCTTCTTTAATTTTACACTCTGAAGAAAATATCCCTCTTGCTTTATGCAGTTGCATTTGTAATTTCAGTGAAACTATTGCTAAAGTATTACTGAACTAGGATTTTAGACTACAAATACCAGAAATGAAGCTGTCCGATGATTAATCTGCTCATTTTAGCATTTGAGTACAAACATTTTATTGTTAATTTGGCTAATACTTCATTCTGTTGACATCAACCACAAGCCGCAACAATTATTTTAAAGGGGCCTACCCCTTGTGTATCACCCCCCCAGGCAGTGAGTCATAGTCCCGCCTCTGAGTCAGAAAGTTGTGGGTTCAATTCTTAGTCCAGGACATGAGTACAAAAATCAAGGCTGACCAATCACTGTATTTCTGAGGGACTCAGCTCCAGTGCAATGTCAATGCCAAATATATTTGACCCTTTCTTTGTTTCAAAAGGACCATTCATGCTGTGATATCCCAGTTGACACCTCAGTTACGCTACTCCCTTCCCTGCAGCAGCTTTCTGTGCAAGCGCAGGAGATTTTCTTTCACTTCCTGCCTTCTTACCGACCAAGGCCTTCAAACACTCCTTCCAAGTGAAACAGCAATTTGCTTGTACAACTTTCAATTTAGTATACTGTTTTTGTTGTTCACAATGTGGTATTCTCTACATCACATTCTCTACGCGCAGACTTGGTGACTGTGTTGCAGAACACCTTCACTAGTATGACCCTGCTGTGCGTCACTTCCATTCTCCATATTGCTCGCATTCTGACATTTCTGTTCATGGCCTACTACTCTTCTGGATTTGATATTGATTTCAACAATGTTGGGTCATAACCCTGCCATTTTGTTCCACGTGTTAGTTTAATTTTTGATTCTACTGACTTGTTTCTTTCTTTATCGTTCACGTTGCATTCAGATGATTGCAGTAAATCTATTTTTGCTTAAAAGGGCACAATATTTGTTTCCTTACTACAGAGAGTATTGTAACATCTTTCTGTTAGTTAATTTCTCTACCCCCAAAATTTTCAGTCCTATCATTTTCTTCTTCCTGCTCCCTGCCCCTTCCACTGGCTTAGAAATTCTTCTGTTTCTACATTTCTTCAGTTCTCATGGATGGTTGCTTTTTCTGAAATGTAACTCTGTTCGTCTCCATCAATGCTGCCTGACCTGCTGAGTTTTACTTAACTGGTGTTTGTTATTATTTAGTACTGAGAAACTTCTGCACGGTCAAAGGTTCCATATTTTGGATGAAAAGCTAAACCTAGGTTCATTTGCTGCCTTAGGTGGATTTAAAAGAACTCACGGCCCTATTTTGAACCGGGGAGCGGGAACCATTTCCAGTCACCTCCCAATATGTCCTGACAATATCACAAAAACAGATTATCTGGTCATTATTATCTTACTGTTTGCAGGAGCTTGCTGTGTATAACTTGGCTGTGACATTCCTCTGTCATAACAAATGATTACATTTCAAAAAGTATGTTGATGGCTGTCAAACATTTAAGGATATCCTATAGACACAAAAAGTGCTACGTAAATGCAAGTGTTTTTAAGTAGGTTATAGGCCTTTTCCTAGCTTTTCAGCTAGTTATCCACCCGATCCATCCAGAACCAGAGGACACAGTTTAAAAGTAAGGGGTAGGCCATTTAGAACAGAGTTGAGGAAAAACTTCTTCACCCAGAGAGCGGTGGATATATGGAATGCTCTGCCCCAGAAGGCAGTGGAGGCCAAGTCTCTGGATACTTTCAAGAAAGAGATGGATAGAGCTCTTATAGATGATGGAATCAAGGGTTATGGGGATAAGGCAGGAACAGGATGCTGATTGTGGATGATCAGCCATGATCATAATGAATGGTGGTGCTGGCTCGAAGGGCCGAATGGCCTACTCCTGCACCTATTGTCTATTGTCTATTGTCTATAATTAAAATCTTATCCCTGTTTGTGTTCATACCTGCTGCCTCTCAGCATAATTTGATGACTCTGATCTTCAGTTGTCATACTTTTTGTCTGTTCCTGCTTGCTTCTGTTTGAGTTTTTTTGAGAGTATTAGTTGTTTCATTCACAGTGGAACCCCAGCAATGGACTGAAAATTGGAAATGTTTGTTCCTCTTTTTCTGAAGGATCTAATTCAAATTCGAATGGTTTCACTGGCAGCTTCCTGTTCTCTCCCAAGTGGCCATTTACTCATGAGGCTGAGCAGCATAAGTGTGTGATAAGATTATTAAACCATTTGGACATTGCTGTTCTTCTGCCTAGTGTTCCACACAAAGGAGGCTTTAAACAGAGTCACTGTGTAGTGACCAGGGACAGGAAAAGTGGCTGATTCTCACTACCTGACTTCTCCACCTTCTCTTCACACAACCTGGCCCTAAATACCTCAATCATCCCAGCTTAATATATTACAATCATGTAACCTCAGGTGTATAAACATAGCTTTAAAGACACACATTACACCAAGTTTTAGATTCAGTTTTGTTCTTAACTAAACATCATGTGGTTTGATTTCCTTTCGAAACGAAAAGCCCACAATTTACCTCAGTCAGCTTTTTAGAGCACCTATTCATTTTGCTCCCCAGTTCTTAATGTAGTCACACTGTTCTAAACGTCTGAAAAGTCATATAGATTCATGAACATTCAAGTGCTCTTTTATTTTTGAATTGAAAATGGTTTTAAACATCAGGCCTCTTTTTTGTTGTTTGCGACAGTTGGAAAATCTTGTGTTCAAGAGTTGTGAGGTATTAAAACTCCTAACAATCATCTGCAGAAGCCTCATTGATATAGGAATGTACCTCCAACTGCCAGGAGCTTAGATGGTCTTTGACAGTCGTTAAAAACTGTGGTCTGCAGTGTGCCAGAAGGGAGGAAAAAGTGATTCTGCCTCTTTCATAGACATAACAAACATTTTCTACTGAACTTTAAAAATGTGGTTTACCAAAATAGAAAAGCCAGCGTGCAGCTGCTGGGGACCACATCAGTGTGTATTGCACTAAATGTGGAGTTTATAAACTTTTCAACGGCAGGAAACGTTGTCGCTTTAAAGAAGATGATTTGAGGCACTTTCAGTGCCCAAGTCCCAGAATTATTGGCCGTGGTGGTCTACTTTTTGTCAGCAGTTTGCAGTTTATCACTGTAAGCAAAAGGTTTGAGATAAGATGTACCTCTCCTATGTTTAACATCCTGTTAGCTGTTACTTGAGGTTTAACTTCCTAGGGTTCATGCAGTTTTCAGAAATTGTGGAGTTTTTTTAAAGTGCTGTCTGTAAACAAATTTTCCATTTTATAGCTTGCATTAGCATTGTCAAGAGGAATGTTTACATTCAAGTGATGAACAAAATTTAAGTTGAAATCATCTTAATTTATAAAAGGAGTCATAGCTTGTTTATTTTTCTCCCTTAAAAGTAGCAATATCACTTGAGGCTACTGATGACATTTGGGGAAAAAAATTGGTTAGATCACTTTGGTTAAAAATGAGATAGGGAGAATTCAGTGGAGCTTTGACTGTTTCACAGGTTATTCTTTATTCTAAGTTCCCTTGTCACTCACCTTTAAAACAGTGTTCTACTCTACATTAAAAGGTGTGTATTGAATCAGTGTTAATTAATTGATGTGATGGCGATGAAGCAACTTGCAGATGGTTGTCTTAGCATGATAAAGTTTTATAGTCAGTTTGAAAAAGAGAAGAAGAGTCACTCACAAGCTAAGATTGAAAAATTAGGATGAAATTGATGGAAGGATATGTTGGTTGGAATTTTTCCTTCCCTAGAAGTGGTGAAGGAGGCAGCAGGAAAGGCAGACGACCAGACAGTTTGACGTTAGAGAGATACCCATTCCATCCTGCTACCTCAGTAACTAAATTACGGATGGGAAGGCGAATGGTCAGCCTTCCTGACCCACCAACAGTTAAGGCCCCTGCACAGTCAATTAAAGATCACTTGAGCATTTCAATCTACCATTGGCCCAATTAACTTTGTTCCTCACTGATATCAAACGTGGCAGCTTTCCCACTAATAAAATGGAAAGCTGGGTCTCAGGGGCTTGGTGCCTTGATCATCCCCATTCTAGAGGTGATCGGGTGTGGGGGTGAGGGTACAGATAGGGGTAGTGGGAGGATTCTGAAAGCTACACTTGCATTTGCCTCCAATCCCCATCTCTGAATGAGCCCCCTTGCCAGTGTGGCTTTCCCCCATTGCCCCCAAAACTAACTTGCCTTCTCACTGCTTCTGGTCTTCATCTGCCTGAAACTTCAAATGTAGCACTTTGCTTTACAATGGCTATTGGCCTCTTTTTGATTGGCATCTTCAGACAGGGTGGGAGATCACTGCCTCAGGACCTATTTGGCTAGGAAGCCTGCCAGGTTACCACTTAAATGTCTGATGAGTGCTTGTTGTGGCGGACTTTCTCATTATTGGGGCAGGTGTTGCTTGTCCACCTTCTACAATTAGACAAAAAAGAATGGAAAATCCTGGCCATACCATAAGCTAAACACTTTAAACTGAACTGAACTGATGCCAGGTAAACCTACAGAAGAATAATGGGAAGTTTTTAAACATATTTTGCATGAAAGTGGGAGTGTCTGACAGATGGCAGTTTGATACAGCTGGATATAAAGAGTACAAAGGAGAAGTGAAAAAGCCAATAAGAGGCACTACCTGAATTGAATGGCAGCTAATATATGAGGGAACAATTCCTTAGGCATATTGACAGTGGAAGGTTTGTCAGACTCAAGGCGATCTGATTTGGAACAAAAACAAAGATATACCATTAGAGACAGAAGGCTTGTCTGAGTTACATTTTACAAGTTACATATTTACCAAAAAAGGACTTCATCATAGCAATGAGAAACAAAGGGGTTGTCAGATTACTGGACACAATAAAAGTAGATAAAAAGGACGTGCTTGAAAGACTGATGGAAGTTAAAGTAGATGAGCCACCTACTCCAGATGGGATGTGTCTTAGGTTGCTGGAGGAAACTGCAGAGATGCTGGCTGCAGTCTTGCAGTGCTCCTTAGAACCAGGAGTAGTGAAAGGACTGGTGGATCACACATGTTACAAACTTATTCAATAAAGGATAGGAGGAGAAATCTGTAAATTACAAATTACTTGGTTAATATTAGTGATGAAGAAGATTTTAGAAAGAATAATGTGAGAGAAAACTGACCAGCCATTTGGACTAACAAGGAATAATAAAGCAGAGTCAGCATTGAATTGTTTAAGGGCAAATTGTGTTTGTCTAACTTATATGGATTTTTAAAGGTGTTTGATTAACTATCAGATATGAAGCCTAAAGGGTAAAGGGGGCAGTAGGACCATGGATACAAAATTACTAAAAGGAGAGATCTGAAATATTATTCTCCAGTGTTCAGTGCTAGAACCTTTGGTGTTTCAATGTGGAATAGTGAATTGGATATATGGGCATAAATTAAAATTTTGAATTTGATATGAAAATTGGAGATTTCTTCATTCATTTATGAGATCTGGCTGGGCCAGAATTTATTGTCCATCCCTCGTTACATTTGAGAAAATGGTAGTGAGCAATGTTCCCTCGAATCTTTTTTGTGCTGTACCGACCTCCTGAGGTTCATTCCAGAAGTAAAAGCCATGTGTTGGCATGCCGATCGCTATGTGCAGAGAGTCCTATGTCCGCACAGCTTAGAGAGAACATTGGTGGGAACCTCCAGTTTTGAACCACTGCTGTTACTTTGATGTTGATACTCCCATAATGCAAACAGGGAGGGGAGTTCCAGGATTTTGACCAGTGACATTGAAGGAATGGTGACATAGTTCCAAGTTGGATGATAAGTGACTTGGAAGGAACCTTGCAAAGTGTTGGGTTTTCATGTAACTGCTGCCCTTGTACTTCTAGATAGTAATTATTGTGGGTTTAGTGTTGTAAACAGTGAAGAATATAATAGAATTCAAGAGGGTTAATATAGGCTGCTGGAATGGGCTGACACATGGAAGAATAAAATTTTAATATGGAGAAGCTTGAATTGATAAGTATTAGTCGACAGAATGAGGAGAGATCTAAATGGTATAAATTTTAGGGGAAGCAAGAACTAATAGGCCTGGGGATATTTTTGTACAAACCTATAGATGTGAGAGAACAAGTTAAAATATAATTAATAATGTGGAATCATAAACAGAGACTGAGAATAAAAATTGAGCAAATTGCACTAAACCTGTATTTCATTTTTCTCAGTTCAACTACTACGTCCAATTCTGGGCACCATGCTTTGGAAGGACAGTTCTGAGGAATCCTACTCCTCTTTTCTTTTCTCACACAACTGCAGTTTGGTTCAACTATAATTATTTAACAAATTTCATTTTGCAGTCTGCTAGCAAATTTGTTTCCACAACATGGGCAGCACGGTGTCTCAGTAGTTAGCACTGCTGCCTTCACAGCTCCAGGGACCAGGGTTTGATTCCACCCTTGGGCGACTGTCTGTGTGGAATTTGCACAATCTCCCTGTGAGTTTCCGCCAGGTGCTCCAGTTTCCTCCCACAGTCCAACAATGTGCAGATTAGGTCGATTGGCCATGTTAAATTGCCCATAGAGTCCAGCGATGTACAGGCAAGGTGAGTTATCCATGGGATATGCAAGTTTACAGGGATAAGGTAGGGGGAGTGGGTCTGGGTGTGATGCTCTTCAGAGGGTCAGTGTGGACCAGATTGGCTGAATGGCCTGCTTCCACACTGTAAGAGACCATGTTTCTTACCATTCTCAGGAAGTGCATTCCAAATCCTCATCATTCATTGCATAAAACATTTTCCTGATTTCACCCCTGATTCTTTTAGCAATCTCCTTAAATTTGAGTCCACTGATTATTGGACTTACGTCCAGTGGAAACCGTTTTTACTTATGTACTCTAATACTATATTCGCCCTTAATTATATTAGGCACCTGTCTTAAATTTCCTCTTTGCCTTCTCTGCTCTGAGGAGAAAAGGCTTAGTTTTTCCATTCTATCCGCATAATTGTAATCCTTTATTCCAGGAGCTATGTTCATAATTTTTTTCTGAATCATCCCCGAAGCCATCAAGTAGAGCAGTGCAAATCTGATTTTATAGATGACACCACATTACGATTGACAATTGTGCTAAAGAGGAGCAGGAAGCTGCAACAGGATGTAGATAGATGCAGTGAGTGGGCAGAATAATGACAGATGGAATTCAGTTTGGGTATGTAGGAGGTCATTCAGTTTGGACCCAAAAAAAATAAATCTAAGCATTTTCTGAATGGCAGAAACTGGGAACTGTAGAAGAGAAGAGACATTAAGAGTCCAAGTCCATACAGTTAAAAGAGCAGTGGACAGGTATGAAAAGTGGACAGGCTCATGGATATTGGAGTTTATCTCAGGGCAGCTAGAATATGAAGGAGAGGAAGTTACACTTAAACTATATAGATCATTGGTCAGGGCTCCATCTGGAACCCTGTGTTTGGTTCTGGGCACTGCATTTAAGGAAGGATGCATTGGCCTTGAAGGGTGTGCAGCACAGATTTAGCAGAATAATATCAGTCTTTTAGAGGATTACATTTTGAAGACAGGCTGCATAAACTTGGCGTGCGTTGCCCTGAGCACTGAAGATTGAGGGATCCAATCGATTTACTTAAAATATTAAAAAGAGGTGACAAATTAGATACAGAGAAAGCGTGCCTGCAGTGAGGGAATCCCAAATAAGGAGATCTACAGCACAAGATACCACAGAGCACAACTGTGGCAGAAACCTGTTACCTCCTCCCTGAAAAGGGCTATGGATACTTGGGGTTTGCAAGGCTGAGGAGGATGCACTTTTGTTAAATAAAGTGTTACAAGCAGACCGCAGATGAAATTATGGTTTCAGATGGGATATTCCAATTCCTGGGTCAGGAAGGATCAATTGGCTCCCCTTCTTTATTCTTCCACCACCTCAGTTGGTCACCACAAGGTTAAATTGCAAGGAACCTTTTCCTTATGAATGCCTTTCTCCCAGAACAAATGGCTTTTTGTTTCAATAGGAGACAATTCAACTAGGCTTTCTTGAGTTAACAAATGAGTGAGTTTATTAGTCATTAGAATCAAAAAGAATCATAGCACACATACACACAGATTAGGAATAAGAAGTGAGTCCAAAAGGAAGAAAAGTTAAAAGGTATTTTTAGTCTCTCTGGTTCCTCTGTGAGATGCTATAGTGGAATGTTGATAGTTACCTTTGTAGTTAGTTGAAACTCATTTGTTCTGTTTCTTTTGTGACTTAATTGACAGCTCTCAGAGTGAGAGAGTTATTCTTATTATGTTTCCTTCTGACTGTGTTTCTTGTTAGCTGGTTTCTAGCGCTTGAACCGGAGAGTCATTTTACCTACAATGCAGGGGTGACTAGTGGGTGATTCTTCAACTGTGAACTTCACAGAACATTATCACATGAACCCAGGCTAGTATGCATGGGTGCTTGAGTTTATTCGTGCACCTCATTCCACGAACACACCCAGACCAGAATTAAGTCATTTTTAGCCCCTTATTTAAATATATTCCTAGGTCAAACACAAATGTCCGCAAGACATGGCTTTCTGTTGGGAGGGAAACATAGTCGGCCCATTTGTTTTCTTTTCCTGCTACATCTCTCTCTTTGAAGTTTCCTTGGTGATTTACAGGTGCGACACTTGATAGATCCCACACAGGACTTTGTCAGACAGTGACTGAATTTATATCCACAATCTCTTTTTTCTTCATCTGTAGCAGTCTTCTTTGTAAATAAAAAACAAGGTTTGCAATTAAAAGTTGTAAATGTCCAAACTACTACAGATTCTGATCTGTATTCATGATAAATGAAAGCAATGAATATGGGGTAAAGGTAGTTAAAAGAAATTGAAATGCTGGTCAATGATGATCTAACTGTATGACAGATCAGGTTGAGGGAGCTAAGTGGCCAATTCCTGTTGTGGATTTTTTAGATGATTTCAATGTAATTATTATTTGCGTGTGTATAATGCATTGAGTTTTTGGATCATTAATTTTTTTTGGAATGAGTAGTATTTAACAGCAGTCTGGTTTTCGTAATGGGTTGTGTGTTTCAAGCTCATTATTTGAGCCACTGGGAGCACTCTCTGATGTTGAAAACCGATGTTACAGACTTGAAGACCTAATTACAGCTGATGCTTCTATCCAGCACAGCAAGAATATTACAGCTGTATGGATGAGGCATACACTTGTGTCCGTCTACCCGGTCAGGTAGATGTAAGGGATCCCATGATATTTATCAAAGAAGAGCAGAGGAGTTCTCCCAAGTGCCCTGGTCAAACCATCAACTAGCATTTGTCACAGATGATGCACTCATTTTTCTTATTTCTGTTTGTGGGAGCTTGTGTTTTTCAAATCAGCTGCAGCAATTCTTTATTAAAGACCATCACCATGTCATTATTAATGCTTGGCTGCTTTCCACAATCTATCACTAACCCAGCATGGGGTCCTGTGTCCACACTTGGATGGACAGCTCAAGAAAAATGTTAAATAATTTGCTGGGATAATGAGTATAAATCTGTTAGTTTTTATATGGGATTAAGTACTTTCAGTGATTTAGAAGTTCTGAATGGGCTTTCATGACTGGGATTTTTCTTTAACAATAGTAAAGGTTAAAATAGATATTGACAACTTTATTTTAGTTCATCTTGGTATAGCTCCTGAGATCTACCCATAGTGGATATAAGATTTGTTGGAGAGTGTAAGAGCAAAGCATAAATAGTGGGTCAACATGAATTATCATGAGATGGCCCTGAGATGGGTAGATGCTACAGTGGGTGTAATGGTTTATTGTGGGCTAAATAGTGGATCAATGGAAGGGCATGGGTTGGCATGAATTAGCACGTATGTGGTATAGGATTGGTTGGGGCATCTGTGTGAGGGGTCAGTGCCTAATGTTTAAAAAAAAACTGATAAAAAGACCCAGAGAACTAAGGTGGGCCTTTTAAATATACTGCCTCTGTACTCAGCAGCTCCTGAGGACACCTTCAAACCGCGCCCAGGAATTGCAGACCCGACTCCATTCTGCATCCTGACCACACTCTAAAATCCCTGCTGGGGCCTGAAATTTAGGAAACTTTCTGCTGAAGTGGATGCAGCAAATGAGTTTCCTAAACTTCTCCTACCTGACTTGGGAGTGGAAATTCTGCCTAAGACTCTTGTTACAGACATTTTTAATCAAGCTGTCCGATTAACAACTCAAGTCTGAGACAGGTGGGAATTGGACCTGGACTACCACTGCAACACAGGCCCCTCCAGTGGTTTTTTTAATTTTTTTACCATCTAGTCAATGTCTTCCAGTTGCAAATACTTCAATTAACACAACCCTCTAACTGCAAATCATTGTTTAGCCCGTATTTTTAGTCAGAAGGAGGCTCTAAGTGGGTCATCCTATAAATAAAGAACAAAGAAGAACAAAGAAAACTTACAGCCCAGGAACAGGCCCTTCGGCCCTCCAAGCCTGTGCCGATCCAAATCCACTGTCTAAACCTATCGCCCAATTCCTAAGGATCTGTATCCCTCTGCTCCCCACCTACTCATGCATTTGTCCAGACGCACCTTAAATGAATCTACCGTGCCTGCCTCTACTACCTCTGCTGGCAACGCGTTCCAGGCACCTACCACCCTCTGTGTAAAGTACTTTCCGCGTGTATCCCCCTTAAACTTTTCTCCTCTCACCTTGAACGCGTGACCCCTTGTTATTGAATCCCTCACCCTGGGAAAAAGCTTATCTCTATCAACCCTGTCTATACCCTTCATGATTTTGAAGACCTCAATCAGGTCCCCCCTCAATCTCCTTTTTTCTAATGAAAACAATCCTAACCTACTCAACCTCTCTTCATAGCTAGCACCTTCCATACCAGGCAACATCCTCATAAACCTTCTCTGTACCCTCTCCAAAGCTTCCACATCCTTTTGGTAATGTGGCGACCAGAACTGTACACAGTATTCTAAATGCGGCCGAACCAAAGTCTTGTACAATTTTAACATGACCTGCCAGCTCTTATACTCAATACCCCGTCCGATGAAGGCAAGCATACCATATGCCTTCTTGACCACTCTATCCACCTGTGCAGCCACCTTCAGGGTACAATGGACCTGAACTCCCAGATCTCTCTGCTCATCAACTTTTCCCAAGGCTCTTCCGTTTACAGTATAGTTCGCTCTAGAATTAGACTTCCCAAAATGCATCACCTCACACTTGCCCGGATTGAACTCCATCTGCCACTTCTCCGCCCAACTCTCCAGTCTATCTATATTCTCCTGTATTCTTTGACAATCCCCTATGCTTTCTGCTACTCCCCCAATCTTCGTGTCATCTGCAAACTTACTAATCAGACCACTTATGCCCTCTTCCAGATCATTTATGTATATCACAAACAACAGTGGCCCCAGCACTGATCCCTGTGGAACACCACTGGTCACCTTTCTTCATTTCGAGAAACTCCCTTCAACTACTACTCTCTGTCTCCTGTTGCTCAACCAGTTCTTTATCCACCTAGCTAGAACACCCTGCACACCTTGTGACTTCACTTTCTCCATTAGTTTATGATGGGGAACCTTATCAAACGCCTTACTAAAGTCCATGTAGATGACATCTACAGCCCTTCCTTCATCTATCAACTTGGTCACTTCCTCAAAGAACTCTATTAAGTTAGTAAGGCATGATCTCCCCTGCACAAAACCATGTTGCCTATCACTGATAAGCCCATTCTTTTCCAAATATAAGTAGATTCTATCCCTCAGTACCTTCTCCAGCAACTTTCCCACCACTGACGTCAGGCTTACTGGTCTGTAGTTACCTGGAATATCCCTACTACCCTTCTTGTACAGGGGGACAACATTAGCAACTCTCCAGTCCTCCGGCACTTCACCTGTGTTTAAGGATGCTACAAAGATATCTGTCAAGACCCCAGCTATTTCCTCTCTCGCCTCCCTCAGCATCCTGGGATAGATCCCATCCGGTCCTGGGGATTTGTCCACCTTAATATCCTTTAGCCTACCCAACACATCTTCCCTCCTTATGTCAACGTGATCCAGAGTAAACAAACTTCTATCTCTAATCTCAACATTCATCATGTCCCTCTCCTCAGTGAGCACTGATGCAAAGTAATCATTGAGAATCTCACCCATTTTCTCAGGTTTGACACAAAACCTTCCTTCCTTATCCTATAGTGGACCAACCCTTTCTCTAGTCAATGGAATACTTCATTGACCATTAGCCTGTTGTTACATTTATGTGTGTGGCATTGTCATTTTAATTTTTTTTTTGGCAAGGTGTTGTTGTCCTTAAGTGTTGTTGTTACATATCAGGGATTGATATCGAGTTTGTGTTAAAGCTCTATTTATGAAATGGAAGAGGCTTTATGATACAATGGTAGTGCCACTGCCTCTGATCCAGAAGCTTTGGGTTCAAGTCTGCGTCAGGACCTGATGGGCAAGGGAGGTGTGTTTATGACATGACCAAATCAGTTGAGCGTTAACTTGTTAATCTTTCCATTTTACAACAATGGCACGTGGTAAGAACAGGAGAGATTTCTGATCAGCCATGTGAGTGAAAGAACTTGGATCCTTCACCATTACTCTATTATTGTTGTATACTGCCGTATGTTGCCTCAGCCACTCAAATTTCTTGGTGTCAATAGCATTGAATTCAATTTCCCCATTCCAGCTCAGGTGAATTTGGAACCTGTTTTCTTGCCCTACATTCGGAAAGATCATAGTGCTATGGGTTGGAGACAGAGTTAGTTTTGATTCATGTATGACTCAGTGATTTCTTTCTTCACAGATGCATGCTTTCTGTATTTGTTTCAGATTTCCAACATCAGTTGTACTTTACTTGGATTTTGGTGTTTGTGTAGTATGAGAAGCAAACTGTTTCCCTGAACTGGAGCTGTATCGTTTGTATATAACTTGGAAAGAATTTGGGCTCACCTTCATGTTTGTTTCTTAAATGCTGTTGAAAAGTTACAGGAAGTTAAATTTGTGCTGCATTTTATACTATAGGTTTAGCCTATTTCACTTCTTGCCTTGCAAGCTATATGTGAATGTGGAAGTATTTATTGCAGTTTGATAACAGCACACTTGATGACCAATTTTGTTTATAAAAAAATTGGTTTTCATCCATTGGTCTGCGTAAGTCATTGGTTTTGGAGGCAAATTATTTTAGACCTACAATATGAAAAGTTTCTGTTTTTCTTTTAAATTTGTGTTAAATTTGTAATTTCCTCTCTCAGTTCTAAAAAGCAATCCTGCCAGGAGGAGTGACCACTGAATAAGGTTGAAATTGCTGCACTGTCAACACTGACTAGGCTATGGGCTTCTCTGTTGTGGCTGAGACTACATTTAGGGAAACCAATATTACAATTCATCCTTGCACATACCATAGAGCTGACAGAGGCCCTGTTGCAATCCTGCATGCTTGCTTCCCTGAGGATGGTCTGCATTGTGAACAGATCTAAACTCATCAGAAAATCAAATAGATAGCAGGAACTTCAGATGCTGAAGTCAGATTCAACACAGTGTGGAGCTGGAGGAGCACAGCAGGTCAGGCAGCATGAGAGGAGCAGGAAAGTCGACATTTCGGGTCAGGACCCATCCTCAGAATTGGGGAGGGGGAAGGGAACTGCAAAATAAATAGAGGGAGGAGGGGTGGGGCTGGGGGAAGGTGGGTGGGATGGTGATAGGTGGATGCAGGTAGTGGGTCATGGGGATTGGTCGGTGGGAAGGGTGGGGCGGATAGGTGGGAAACTCTCCATCTTCTTTCCCACCGTCGACTTTCCTGCTCCTCTGATGCTGCCTGACCTGCTGTGTTCCTCCAGCTCCACACTGTGTTGACAGAAAATCAAATACACATTGAGGAAGAGAGAAAGATAGTCATCACTTATTGCGACTGTTTCACGGAATTGCACAGAATTTCCAGATAGCCATTTGGCCCAAGTATTCAATATCAGCTTTTGTGTTCCACAGGAGCCTGTGTTCACCCTATCAGCTCCTTCATTTCCCTTCATCCTCATCCACATATCTAGATACCTCTTAAAGCATATTTACTTTTCACCTCAACTATCTGTTGTGGTGACATGTTCCACATTCTTCCCAAACTGCAGGTATAGATGTTGTGCCTAAATATCATATTGGATTTATTAATGATTAACTTATACTTAGGCCTCTAATTTTGGACTCGCCCACAAGTGAGAAGATTTTCCCTGTTGAACCGCTTCATAATTTTCAAAACCCTCCATTAAGTTAAATCTCAGATTTTCTCCAGGGAATGAACCTAGGCTGTTCAGTCTTTCTTGAGAATTTTACAGATCCAATACTTCTAATTTTTTTTTAATCTGTTTTTGAGAACTGTGCTATGCTGTGAACTATTGCTAAAACACACACACACACATATATATAAGTTGCATTTCTAAGAATACTTTTGGATGGTAAGTGAGAATTAAAGAGTTAAATGGCTGACACATTGGCAGGTGGCAAAATGAAAGTACCTGACTGTTTTTGTCATTATTAGGAAAACAATATAATAGCTTCCTTTTCTTTACTTACTTTGCAGACAGTAATGGAGTGTTTATTTCCCCAAAGTTATTTCCTCCATTGTAATAAGCTCATAACACAGCAAGCTATTTGCTCTTAAGAATGAAGATACAAGCTGTAATTAGGTTCAGCTGTAGAAGTGATGTTTGGAATAGAAATATTTATGTTTTCCTAAATGACTATATGAATAAATCACCTGTTCTTTTAAATGGGCATATTTGATTCATCTTACACGTGAGATGACATCTTCCTTTGTCCACTACTAGACCCCCATTTTTCTTCAAGTGAGGCAACTGCAGACTACGTGCTTTAAGTGACTTTTTAATCAGATATTCTTAAAACCCAAAGGGTAACTAATGAAAACTTCACATAACATCCTAGTGGCTCAGCTGAGAACTGATAGAACTTTGTAACAAATTGCATGAGCCATCACCGTAACAACAGTGTTGACTCAATTCAGGCAAGATACGCAGATTTTTAAAAAATGTTTTTCACCATGCTACATTTCTGAATAATTTTGAAAGTGCTACATTCATGAAGATGGTAGATAACATTGTTGACGACCAGGTTCCATCAATGGTCAAGTTAGTAGCTTTGATCAACATCATGAGTTAAACATCAAGATCAACTTGCATTTATACAGTGCCTTTAAAGTAGTACAGTCCCTGGAGTTTCATAAGGGCAATCATCAAACAAAATTTGACACTAAACCACACAAATTAATGGACATGTGACTAGAAGCTTCGTTAAAGAAGTAAGTTCTTTAAGAGTATCTCCAAGGAATGTAAACAGGGGACCCAAGCAGCTGGTAATGATGGGCTGGAGTGTATTAAGTATATTAGGAATTAATAGTTTAGAGGATGATTCAGGAGGATTGTAAGGTTGGAAACAATGGAGATGATTGGGTTCATTCCATTTATGCCATCAGCATAATTTTGCGAGGTGGGGCTCCAAATGCAATAGCTCAGTAGTCACAAGTGTGTAATGAAAAGTTAGGAAGGTATGTATGGTGTCTCACTCTTCCTTCAGAAACTTACAATTCTCAATCACAGAATTGCACCCATGCTCAGTATGTAATTGAACAGTTGAAATTTAGATGCAAATTTTATTCTGAAATGCGAACTGAATTGATGAGGCATGTTTTATCTTTGTGGTACCCCCGTTCTCATTTTGAGTTTATCTACAAAACTACAATAGAATGGGATGATGTCATGTGGCATTACAATATTGCCAAGAAGATAACATTTGGAATGCTACTAAGATAATTTTGTTTTAAAACTGTGCTGGACTTGAATTTCCCTTGGTTTTGATGTTGAGAAATAATTGGACAGATATTTATAGTTTACTCAGCAAATTATATTTTAGTGTTTGTTGCATTCAGTAAAGATTGCGAAGCTACAACACTGATGAATCAAAAGTGTGTGCGCTCTTGATTCTTTATTACGCAAAAGGATAATTCAGTGAAGTGATTATTTAATCACAGTACAAAATAGAATGTGTTTATATGAAATTTTAAATAAACATTTTTGTATGTTTGAATCTTTCAGAAGATAGAAATGAATCTAATAGGGCTAAATTTGATACCTATTGCTGCCCATCTTAGGTGCTGGATGTGTTTATTAGGTAGGGATATATTGACTAATTGTTAATAATGTATATTTGTATAGTGATTTACTGCACAGCAATTTTCCTTAATGTATCAAAAATAGGTCAACGTTGATTCAGCCATACCTTTGACTCAGCTTTAAGTCAGGATACTGTCATTTTTTTTCAATTGCATTGACACATCAGAATCAGCAGCAGTCTTCACTGTAGAAGATACAGGCTACGCCCCAAAAGCAGAGCTAAATCCAGAAATGGAAGGGATGGAGGAACTCAAGAAAATCACAGTGGCACTGAGTAAGTTGTTGGAACTGTGGGCTGACAAGTGCCTGCTTCCTAATGGACTTCATCTTAGGGTCTTAAAAGATGTGGATAATTAAATAGTTGATATATTGGTTTTAAATTTCTGAAACTTCCTTGATTTGGAGATGTTTGTGTCACTTTGGAAGATAGCAAATATAACTCTTTTATTCAAAAACGGAAGGAGACAGAAAGCAGGAAACTATCAGCCAGTTAGCTTAACATCTGTCACAGGTTAAATGTTAGCAGCTATTATTAAAGAAGTTATAACAGGGCACTTGGATAAGTTCAAGGTAATCACGCAGAGTCAGCATGGCTTTGTGAAAGGGAAATCATATTTAACCAATCTATTGGAGTTCTCTGAGGAAATAACGTGCTGCAGATAAAGGGGAACTAGTGGATGTACTGTTCTTAGATTTCTGAGGAGGCATTTGACAAGGTGCCATATCACATTATGGAAAGTAAAAGCAAGGGGTAGCATATTGTCATAATTAAAAGATTATCTGGCTAATAGGAAGCAATGAATAGAATCATTTCTAGGTTGCCAAGATGTAATAAGTGGTGTGCCACAGGGATCAGTGCTAGAGCCCCAACTGTTTACAATTTCCAGGAATTAGTTAGATGAAGAGAAGGAAGATAAGGTTGCTACATTTGTTGACGATACAGAGATAGATGTAAGTGGATAACGATCTGGCAAATGGAATATGTTGTAGGAACTTGTGAAATTGCATATTTTGTCAAAATATAACTTCCATATTATGAAAAGATTTAATTTAAGCTAAGAACATCATAGATAGAAAGGGGGAATTGGCTTGGGGGAGTGCTAGAATTTGATTATTTAAATTAACACACAAGCAATTATTTTCTTACTTTGATCTGGTTATGATTTATGAGAGCATTTGACCAATGGACTTTTAGCAGAAAATGCAGATTGAAATAGACCTTTCATTTTGATTCTGTAACTTAAGGGCACATACTGTGCAATTCTTATTTATTATTCTATCCGTTACTTTTTTATTATTATTGAGTCATAGGCATAGATTTATACAACACAGAAGAGGCTGTTTGACCCATTGAGTCTGTGCCGATCTATCACCATTAATCCCACTTTCTAGCACTTGACCCTTAGCCTTGAATTTTATGACATTTCAAGTTCTCATCCATGTACATTTGGAGATTGTGAAGTTTTCCATATGTATACTCCACCGGGCAGTTCATTTCAGATTGCCATCACAATCTGTGAATTTTTTTCCACAAACCCTCTCTAAACCTCCTGCTCTTCACCTTAAAATTATGCCGTCTCATTATTGACTCTTCAACTAAGGGGAACAGCTGCTGTCTAGCCGCCTTACCTTTGCCCTTTATAATCTTATATATCTCAATCAGGATATTCCCCTCAGCCTTCTCTGCTCTAAAGAAAACAACCCAAACCCATTGAGTCCCTCCTCGTAGCTAAAATGCTGCAACCCAGGCAACATCGTGATGAATCTTCATTGCACCTACTCCAGTGCAATCATGTCCTTCTATAGTGTGGCAACCAGAACTGCACCCAGCACTCCAGCTGTGGCCTAACCAAGGTTTTGGACAGCTGCAATATAATCTCCCTGCTCTTAGATATTTTGAATTATAGCTCACCTTTGGAGCAGGTCGGGTTTGAACTGAAACCTTCAGGACCAGAAGTAGAGACACCACCACTGCACCGCGAAAATCCTTTGAAATATCAGGAATAAGACTCAAACCCACAATCTTCTGACTCAGGGCAAGTACACTACCTACTCAACCACCGATGACCGTTCTCTCTGCTCTTATAATCTATTCCACAACTGATAAAGGCAAATGTCCCACATGCCTTTTTAATTACACTATTAACCTATTCTGCCACCTTCAGGGGTCTGTAGACAAGCACCCCAAGATCCCTCTGTTCCTTTGAACTCCTGTAATTACATTATGACTAATGAATACTGTTCTTTATACAGTCATTGTAACTTGCTAGCTGCTGCTGTACTGGTTTTTCGATAAACCAATTGTCTATTTGACTGATTTTCGAAAGGAAGTGTTCTTACTAATTTTCCAAGGCAATTCCTCATCATAATTTCAGGATTAGGTTTGGAATGGGAGCTTCAAAATACTTCATTAGCTATAAAGAATTTTAGTACATCCTTAGTTGAAAAGATGTTGGAGAAATGCAAGTCTTTACTACTACTTAAAGTGGATTTGTGGGATAAACAAATAACTGGCATTTGAAGGATAAGAACAATTAACCAGGCATGTCACCAGGGAGGCCAAAATTCTGAAAGACTTTGAAGCTTCTTGGAAAGCACATCAATTTATTGACAACCTTTGCTAATGATAAAAGGATAAGGACAGATGGAAGACACACTAAGGAGAGGAGAACTCAAGATGTAGCCGTACATTGACAGGGAATAGATACTGACTACTTCTTTAAAGGCTGAAAAAGTGGAGATTTTGCAGTGTGATTTGATTGTGTCGGCAGTCCCCTCTGTGTTGTTCCATCATTTTATGTTCACTGATCAGAAATGTAACATGCATGCAGTGGGAGATCTTGTGATGGAGTGGGTAGTGTCCTTGTCTCTGAGCTACATGCTTTTGGACTTGATGGCCATAACATGACATTCGTAACATGACCATATAATGAAATTATCAACCCAGAAATTCTTCTAATATGCCAACGGCTGGTGACATCTGCAGAAAAGTCTCTTGGTCTCCTGGTGCAACAGCCTCTCCATATTAAAAGGCTTTTCACACTCAAGGCTGTACTGGTGGCAAGCATCCATTTTCATTTCAAAGGGTCAGCTTATAATGATAAACATGCATGCAAGAATTCACAATTACCATCACCATACATGCCAACCTTACCTGCTTTGGATGTTCTTCAATCACTCGCACAGAAATTCATTTACCTCTCTGTGACACAGAACTTGAAGTGAGCATCTCTCATACTTATTGCCAAGGAGGATTACCAGAGTGTCTGTGAGTATCTTAGTGGATATGTTCAATTCAGCAATGATAGCTTTTGAACATTTGTTTAATATCACCATGTCTGAAATGCATTATCTGAAAATGATGGAAGCAGAGTCAATTGTAATTCAAAAGTGAATTAGATATGTATTTCAAAGAAAAAATAAACAATAACAGGGGAGTGGGACTAACAGACATTGAAACATAGAAAACAGATGTAGGCCATTCTGCCCTTTGAGTCTATTCTGTCTTTCAATATGATCATGGCTGATCATTTAACTCAGTCCCTGTTCCTGCTTTCTTTCTATACCCATTGATTCCTATAGCCGTAAGAACAATATCTAACTCCTTCTCAGAAAAGCAATTCATTGTTTTGGCCTCACCTGCTTTCGGTAGCAGAGAATTCCACAGGCTCATCGCTCTCTGGATGAAGAAATTTCTCTTCATTTCAGCTCTAAATGGTCTATCCTGTGCTCTTAAACTGTGACCTCTGTCATCAGAAATATCTTTCCTGCTTTTAACATGCCTAATTGTATAGGAAAGTTGTAGTCATCATTATATAATTAGAGCCTGACTTTAATGCTGTGTAATTTGAACAGGTTAAAATTGGGCTCCCTGATTCTAACTGTTTAATATTTAAAAGGGATCTCTTCACCCCCTCCTTGGGTCTCAAACTTCTTTCTCTTTCTGGCTGGTGATGGTATTTGTAACCATTATTTGAACCATTATCTTAAGTAAAGTGAACAATCAAGCCAGGCCACTTTTATCTTATCTTTGGTACAACATTGGTGTTGACAAGGAGCCTTGTATTAAGGTTCTGACAAATCGATGATAATCGTAGTGCCACAGCTTAATTGAAAATGGAAGTGTATAAAATGACTGGGGCAGAGGTCGGGTTTTGCATCTAGAGTTATTAAGATACTTGACTAATAAAATAGTAAAGGTCTCTAATTGCAGCATGAAGTGCATTGTGACACAGACAATGCCTCATTTCATCGTTAATAGCCGTGGCACTTGCTGATTGTTTTATGAAATAACAACAGGAGCCAAGCCTTTTCGTAGACTGATTTAACTTCCAGGAATTACCCATAGTATCTTGCAGTTTGTGAACATATCACAATCAATTAATGGTTCTTTCTGTTTTGGGCAATGGCCTGTGTTGTTCCTAAGCTTGTCTGTGCTGCATTTTAAAATGTTAACATTATGCATTGCAGCTAAAAACAAATGGTTGTTAAAAGTGGTTTAGTTCTTCAAAATTTGATTATTATGTGAGTCAAATCCTCTGCTGTTACTATGAACATACGAACAATAGTCGGCCACTCGGCCCTTTGACCCTGCTCTGCCAATCAGTAAGATCACGGCTGATCTGATATTAACCACAAATAGACATTCCTACATATCCCCAATAATCTTTCATCCCCCTGGTAATCAAGAATCTATTGACTTCTGCCATAAAATATTTACAGATTCTGCATCCACTTCCTTTTGAGGAAGGGAATTCTAAAGACTCTCAACTCTTAGGAAAATAAAGTTTCTTCATCTGGATCTTTAATGGGCAATTATTTAAACTATGATCCCTCGTTTTAGATTCTTTCACTAGAGAAGGCATGTTTTCAGCATCCACTCAGTCAAGTCCCCTCAGGATCTTTTATGTTTCAATTAAGTCACCTCTGACTCTTCTAAACTCTGGAGGATACAGGCTGAGATTGTCTATCCTTTCCTCATAAGCCAATCCACCCACTACAGAGATAAAAGGTACTGCAGATGCTGGAGAATCCGAGATAACAAGCATGGGGCTGGATGAACACAGCAGGTCAAGCAGCATCATAGGAGCAGGAAACTTGACGTTTCGGGCCTAAACCCTTCATCAGAAATGGGGGAGGGGAAGAGGGTTCTGAAATAAATAGGGAGAGAGGGGGAGGCGGATAGAGGATGGATAGAGGAGAGGATAGGTGGAGAGGAGGCAGACAAGTCGAAGAGGCGGGGATGGAGCAGTAAAGGTGAGTGTAGGTAGGGGGGTAGGGAGGAGATAGGTCAGTCCAGGGAGGACGGACAGGTCAAGGGGGCGGGATGATGTTAGTAGATAGGAGATGGGGGTGTGGCTTGGGGTGAGAGGAAAAACAGGTTAGGGAGGTGGAGATGAGCTGGGCTGGTTTTGGGATGCGGTTGGGGGAGGGGAGATTTTGAAGCTTGTGAAATCCACATTGATGCCATTGGGCTGCAGGGTTCCCAGGCTGAATATGATTTGCTGTTCCTGCAGCCTTCGGGTGGCATCACTGTGGCATTGTAGGAGGCCAAGGATGGACATGTCATCTGAGGAATGGGAAGGGGAGTTGAAATGGTTCGCGACTGGGAGGTGCAGTTGTTTGTTGTGAACTGAGCGCAGGTGTTCTGCAAAGCGGTCCCCAAGCCTGTCCGTCCTCCCTGGACTGACCTATCTCCTCCCTACCCCCCTACCTACACTCACCTTTACTGGCTCCATCCCCGCCTCTTCGACTTGTCTGCCTCCTCTCCACCTATCCTCTCCTCTATCCATCCTCTATCCGCCTCCCCCTCGCTCCCTATTTATTTCAGAACCCTCTTCCCCTCCCCCATTTCTGATGAAGGGTTTAGGCCCGAAACGTCAAGTTTCCTGCTCCTATGATGCTGCTTGACCTGCTGTGTTCATCCAGCCCCATGCTTGTCCACCCACTACAGATATTAGTCTAGTAAACCTTCTCTGAACTACTTCCAATACATGAACATCCTTCTTTGAGTGTCGTGACCAGCACTGTATGCAGTACTCCAGATACGGTTTCATCAATGCCTTGTATAACTGAAGTGTAACCTCCCAACTCTTGCATTCAGTTCCTCTCAGAATAAAACACAACATTCTATTAGCTTCCCTGATTACTTGCTGTACCTGTTTGCTAATCTTCTGTGAATCATACACTAGGATACTCCGATCTCGCAGCATCTCAAATATCTGCAATCTGTCTCAACATTTAAATAATATGCTTCCCTTTTTATTCCTGAAAAATTTTGAATGATTTAAGTAAAATTCTGAAAGATGTGTTTCTTTCCCATTTTTCGTAATAACATACTTTCCATGGAGCGCACTTAATTAGCAGTAATGTCCTTGCATAGTGGATCTACTATACACCAATGTTAGTTAAGTTCTGATATTACAGGAGCAAATGGATCTCCAATTTGAAAGGTTTATTAAGGATGGGCTCTAAATTTCAGATGGACTAGGCCAGCTCTGCCACAGGTTCATGCTGTCAGCCTTGCAGCAGAAAAACCTCATTCTTCTCTGTTGACCCTAGTTGATACAGTGCGACACATTGTCATCTTACAATGATACTTGGGGTATTAGATATGTTATATTTACTCTGATGTGCCTTTTAATTGGGCTTACTGTTCGACTCTGGCAGACTGTCCTGTTGTTACTGCCTGTGATTACATCCGAGGAAGATCGCTGCACGGAGTAGTGTATCATTCCACCAGCATTTACAGGATAAAATAGCCCTGTTCTGCTGGGCATAGTCTGAAAAATCTAGCTCACAGAGCCAAAAGCATGCATAAATGGAAAAGCTTACTACCCCATTAACATTCCAGTGGTTTTGAACCACTTTAATAGCTACTATTTACGGAGCACCCATGATGCCCTAATTATTCAAAAGTTCTGAGAAAATTAAGAATAAGCTGCTGGGATTCTAGGATTACCTTTTGCATTAGAGAGTCAAGGACACAATTTAGAAATCCCACACTTAATAGCAGAGCACAAATACAATGAGGCCCATGCCACCACCTTGTATATTTTAGCAGTGCTAAGACAATGATAGTGATGTTTAAATTGTACCGGCAGGTTCATTGCTCTATAGTACCATCACGGTCTCTAAGCTCATCAACAGCTCAAGCTGTCCAGTTGTGAAGTGCAGTGATACAGAAAGTGTAACTTGTGCTGAAGGATTAAAAGCAGACAAGGAAAAAGAGCATATGGCACAGCTGATGCAGTAGCCAGCAAGTCTGATGATTAAAAAACCTCTCTTGTTTTTACCTTCTTTTATAGATACTTGGAATATTACATTCACGTATTGACCTTTCCGCTCTTCATTAGGAGCAATATCATTCAAATTTAAATGCGTGAAATAAAAGGAGAAATGACTGTGGTTTTCTGCTTTAACCTAAAGCAATTCTCAGTAATCCATTGGGTTAGAGGGATTGGAGAAGTGTTGCTTCAGTATGGTAGTTTTATCTTTGTCTCAAGGCATAAAACTCCATCTTGGGAGAACGTAGTGTTACTATTTGTGCCAGTTTGATAACAATGTTTGTTTTGAATGATGCAAATTATACTATACCAAAATTTCCCTTTAGGTACATGCACACATCAAATCCTGCTAATTATCGTTCAATCACCAGAAAAATCTTAATCTTGATGGGGCCCTTGATTGTTTGGTGATATTGGAAATATTTTTAAAAAATGTTTAGCATTTGAAAAGGCCTACAAATTTTCTGAGGTTTCACCAGGGGATTTTCTCAACGAACTGCTGTGCACTACTTACTATTTTGCAGCAAATGATGCGTTGTCTTAGTGGTTGGAGATTATCTCCTGGAGCTGTCTTTGCACCAACTTGCCTAAAATTCACTTCAAGAGGCTTGCAATCCTAATGGTAAAAGTCAAAATTACTTTTGTTCTGGACACATGTTGTTTAGCCAGCTGACTTTTTGTTTAATTTACTTTGCCATTTTGATCGTAAGAGAATAGATGAATCTTTCTGGTTAAAGTTAAGCTTCCTACTTGTAATTACATTACTTAATATCATTGTTGAAGTGCTGAACCATACAGGGCTGGTTTTTTATGCAAATGCTTTGCCCTCAGTGCAATCAAGAAGGCCACAATAATCCCTTTTATGCTCCCAGAGGATCTTCTGGCATTCCCTGAAGGCAAACAAACTGCCTTCTGGTTTACTATTGTCCTTTAGGGAAGGAAATCTGCAATCTTGCCTACTTTGGTTTACAAACTCCAGACCCAGAGCAATGTGTATGACTCCTGACTGCCTCTACCCTCTATCCCCCAACCCCTCGATACTTAGCCTAGCCAATGATGCCCATATCCCATAAACATTTTTTTTAAAAATGTGATGTAAGGTATAGTTTTATTGATAATGGAAGATTCATAGAAATGCAAAACTTGAGACTTTTAGGCATGAATCAAAACTTTTACCACTGGTCTAAGAGTTAACTGTGCCAGCTGATCATATGAAACTATGTTGTAAGTGTCTGCTATTGCTAATGCTGAAGTGGCAGCAAGACCATTTGATTTTTGACATACAACTAGGGGTGACTGAGTAGGTACTTTGAAAGCAAAGACACAGTTGCACTGGATTTCTGGAGACCGGAAGCCAAAATGAAATTTGGTCATGCCCATCTGCATTAAACAGCCAGGCTACAGATGCCAAATAAACCACTTCCAGGGCAGCTCACTGGGCAGGGCTTTAGAATTTTGACTTACATATTCAGGGTGCTCCACAATTGTCCTCAGTGGTTGTCCTGTACAAATGTCATCGTGTACCAATTTGCCAGCCCCTGCACTGCACGACAGGTAGAAGATGGGAAAATGCAACCAGAAACTTGTCCACTTTTATCCTTTGCTTTTTATCCAGATGTTTTCAGAAGTAATGTTCTTATTCACGTAGTGCACATATTCTTATTTCAGCAGTGCAATATGCACCATTCATAACGTAATATTAGGCAGGGGACTGGGATGATGCCTGGAAAATTTTAGGAGCATTGTGTTTCTGAAGAGTCAAATGTCTGTCATCTATTTCTGAAAAGGAATTACCATTTTGCACTTTGAGTTTTTGTGACTGAGGAATGTTAACAAGTTTCTTTTGACTGCAAATGTGCTGCACATTGTACATTTGGTGGAGCCTTGCTGGTTTTTGAAATTGTTCTTTCATAAAACACTGACTTGGAGGCAATTATGAGCAATTAATTCACTTTTTCTCATGCTGGCCTTGCCCTAGTAGAAATTGTAGAACTTTATAGGAAGAGAAACAATCCGAGCCATTAGCATCTATAAACTGTCTGCCCTTCTTTTGGAAACAATGCAGTACTGGTGATGGAATCCTAGTATACTTAGCACAAAAAGAACAACACTGTGATAGGTGGCCCTAGAAAGTCTCAAAAGAGAGAGGGTAACTTAGCTAAATATCTTATTCTCGATTCTGCGGGCACTCTGATAAATAAACAAGCTGAGGTAGTAGCAAACCACCTTGGTGAACTCAACAAAGTTGTTGAAGTCCACAGGCTCTCATCAGACATTTGATGATGTTGTTGTCAAGCGCTTCTGCAAATTGGCACAAAACAATCCTTAAGTTGCATCATTCAGGTGCTTGCTACATGGAGTTGATTTTTATAGCCCTGGTGCAAAGCTGCTGTTTAGGACCTTGCACCTAGAAACTGAGAAGGCAGTAGGAGCAGGAATGGCCTATGGATTATGGACCTCCAAGAACAACAGCCTAACACCTCCAGGTCTGAAAGTCTACCACGAAGGCTGAATTGGAAAGGCTTTGTTTCCTGTTTATCATGACTTTCTCTTGTGTCTGATTGTTTCAGATCCCGTCCAATCAAAATCTTGGCAGCTCTTAGCAAGGCTGCTAAGGGAAAATGGGGAAAATCATTCCTACTCGATTATTAGATCTGCTGTTTTCTGCCCCTTCTGTAGATAGTGGCATTTTATATTCTCTCTCTTGCCCTCTCAATTTCACCTCAGGAAATCCTGGGACAACGTGAAGGTGATGAGAATGGTCAATAGCACAATAGATTCCCAAAGTAGATTGGGAAGGAAAAATCATCTGTGGTCTTCCATACAGAAAAAGATGTTTCCTTTAGAAACAACAGTATGCCTAGCATTTCTTCACTTGGTTTGCTGATTTCTCTAAGCATTGAGCAGTCGCTCTCTTGTGATTGTAATGTCAAACATAATCCTGGTGAGTTGAAGTTTATCATGATCTCAGCTTTGAAGTCTCTGGAGCAGCAATGGGAGATACTTTAGATGTATTTAGGACCATCCAGTTGGCACAGTGGCTCAGTGGTTAGCACTTCTGTCTCACAGCATCAGGGACGCAGTTTGAATGCATGACTTACAACTATCAGAGGACAGTACGTCACATCCGTCTTCATCAGGATCTTGTGCAAGACTAACTTTCTCTACCCAAAGACTGTGTGATATATCAAATTGGGTTGAGATAATAAAATCTCAACAGTAATTCTTTCAGAGCCATTATATTATACAACATGACTAGATTAGCAGAGCAATGTCAGGGCACACAAGAATAAGAGGGGAAAGACAATTTGATGTTGGTATATCATTAAAAATCTTGGTCAGGATCTCAGTCCATTCTAGTTAAAGACAAACTAGCAAACCACAGACAAGGAGAGGTATGACCTTGGAGGTCAGAGTGTACTATGTTGTGTAGTGGGTTGGGCGGTGGTGGAGAGTGTTGGTGTGTATAATTGGGGGGGGGATGGGGGAGGAGGTGTTCAGTTGTTTAGTCATCCAGGCGTTAGACTAAGAGTTTCCTATTTTAACATTTCCTGGATAACTATGTAGGTAAATAAATTGGAACTGCTTAAAAGCTCTGAATCCAACATAGAGTCAGACTTTTTGGGAGGGTCCCGGGGAGTAGAGTAATTTAATGTTATTAATAAAAATTTGATGAGCAATTCCCATGAATGTCAGCATGTTGGGTCTTCAGTGGAGCCCTGACACACATCTTGTGTTGTGTGTCCCATCACCAATGATTCACACAAGATCTGGGCCTCTGTTGTCTCAGCCTTGAATATTCTTTCCTGTAGTTATTTTGTCTCCCATCATGGCCTAACTGCTATTTTTGCTGTTGCTGACTTGATGCTGTCTTCGATACAGTTCCTTGGGACCAGTGCTTGCTTTCTTTTGCATGCATGTTTTGCAGCTCAATTTTGTCCTCTACTACATTAACAGTATTATTCATACTTTCTCTTTGTGCAGTATTCTTAGTCTCGTGACCTTGCTTTTAGTCACTAACACTTGGTTAACCATTACTCCCACGCTCGCATGTTGTCGAAGTCTTTGTGCTATCTTCATATTAACAACAAGCTGCATTTATGAACCTTCTTTAAAAATGACCCAGTGTGCTTCGTAGTGAATGATCAAATAAAACTAGACTTGACTTGCCATGGAGATATTGAACTAAAACTTAGTCAAAAAGCAAGGTTTTAAGCATGTGTCTTAAGGAGATAGAGGTTTCAGGAGGGGACTTCGGCGTTTAGGGTTTGTAGATGTTGGCAGTCTTTCTTGCTGACTATCCTCAACAATGCTTGTGAAATAGAGTTGATGAGAATTTAATCGTTTAAACAACATGTTCCCCAGTGCAATTCTATGCCTTCTAGGTAGAATAATAATGTTGTTTGCCTGAAAGCTTCAATTCTTTCCAATAGTAGAGAATTGCAATTGCTGTTTTTTTGTTATGAATTCTTAATTTTTGGAAAGCTTTCTAATTTTCATTCTGTTGCTTCTTGCAAGTGCTTCTTCAGTAGGAGATCCCAAGTCTGAGATTTCAAACATCTGAAAGGATAAGAACAGCTGGGATCTGAAATTCTTCACATGTTGCTATTCTGTTATTGTTGCTGAGTCAAAATCCTCAAGTTTTCTACCAAATGACATTGTGGATGTACCTCTGCCAAATGGATAATGAAGTGGGTCAGCAAGAAAAAAAGAATTGCACTTATTTGCTGTTTCTCAAGGACATTTACGAGTGGGCAATAAATGCTGCTCCTGCCCTGAGAATCAATTTCTCTTTTAAAAAATACTTTGAAGCTTGGGCAAATTTACTGCAATGTAAACATTTCAACTCGCTACTCAATGATAATTTATTCATTGCAACAATGTACAATTATTGACTTGTTTGTCAGAAAACATAAATATTTAAGGACAATGGAGACTTTTAAAAAAAAAGGTTTACAATTATATAATGTCTTCCATGATTGGCAGAGGTCCAATAGTGTATTTCCTTCAATGCAGTACTTTTTAAAGTTATACTGTAGGAAGTGTGGCAGCCAATTTGTGTGCAGCAAGCTCCCATAATTTGAGAATGAGAGAATCTGTTTTGATGAAATGAAATCAATTGGCAAGGACACCAGGGATAACGCCCCTTCCTCTTCATTGAAATAATGCCATGGATCTTTTGCATCGACCTGCTTGGCAAACATGACCTTGATTTAACATCTTAATAAAACAACATTATCTCTGATGCTGTAATGCTGTCTTGATCCTGCACAGGGGGGGATGCCAGTCTGGATTGTTGTGCTCAATTCTGGGAGCAGGACTTGAACCCATAACCTTCTAACTCAGTGGTGAGAGTGCTACCGCTGAATCACAAGTGCCAATTTAAAGAGCCTTAATCTGGTTTCCAACAACTTTATATGCGCTGCATGTTGGAATTAATAGACAAGAATGAGGTTGTAGGAGGAGCATCTTTTGAAGAGATTCATGAAACCAGTCTTTGTGTTTCTTTTTTGAACCTTTGATAAACTACACCACAGCAGCCTCAAAGAACTGTCTGGAACTACAAATTAATAGTGTTTGGCAAAATTTACTCTAATGAAAAATGGACTAAATACACTTTTATGTTGTGATTACTGAAGTATGTAACATATTTAGCAGCTGTCAATAATTTTCTTGCCTGGATTTGGCTCTAGTCTATATTTTAAAAAATGGTCTTTAATACCTCATGTTATATAATGTCTACTGAGACTGTTTCTGTTTTATTGCCAGCTCCATGGTTATATGGAAAGTGAACCACTCACTCTACAGCTGTTCATTGGGACAGCAGATGATCGCCTGTTGCGACCCCATGCTTTCTACCAGGTCCATCGAATCACTGGGAAGACAGTTTCCACAAGCAGCCATGAAAACATCATCAACAACACCAAGGTGCTGGAGATTCCACTGTTACCGGAAAACAACATGAGAGCAAAGTAAGCCTGCTTTGAAGTGTCTCTTTTTTTTTAGAAAGAAAGGTTCCTCTGTTCATAGTTTTTACCATGATCTGAGAAGCCATTGTGAAGCAAAATGTTCATGGAGTCTTTTAAACTAATTTTTCTTTCCCTAATGCCACATTGTATCATTTGCAGATTCTCATTGCCACAGAAGTGGACCTTGTAACTTAACTGAGAATATATTACAAAGATTACTGAATACTTTTACATATACGGTATAAATTAATGCAGAAGCCATTAGTTGCAATATGAAGATATTCTGTAGTTATCAGGAAGCATTTGGAATGATGATTTTCTCTCGTTAGTACCGAGGTTGTCATTATATTCTTTACATGCTTTTTGAGTTTTTTATAGGTGACAGGCAGAAAATCATCCCATCGCAACTACAGTTTGCATGTCAATCATGGCTTAGTGGTAGCATGCTTGCCTTGTGGTCAGAAGTTTGTAGGTTCAACTTCAACACTGGAGTCTTGTGCACAAAATCTGGACTGACACTTCATTGTGGCACTGTTGAGGGGGCAGCATATCTTTTGGATGAGGTGTCAAACCAAAACCCTGTTAGCCCTCTTAATTGTATGTAAAAAATCCCACAACATTACTTTGATGAAGAGCAAGCAATTTCAAACTAGTCAGTTAATTCTAATCTCTCAACTCGCGTCACTAAAAACAAATTACCTGGTCACTGTGTCATTACTGTTTGTGGGAGCTTAACATCACCAAATTATCTGCCATGTTTCCTACGTTGTAATGATGACTACACTTTAGCACATCCTGACATTTTGAAAGGTGCTAGCAAAATGCAAGATTTTCTTTATCCAGGTAATTCAACAACATGTGCCAGGAAAATAAGTTGCCCGCTTCTCAGATGCAAAAGCTTAATGTGTTGATTAAAAATAACTTTTTCTGTTAACTTAGGGTAAAGGCTGCATGTTTGAAGTAAATGGCTTAGCACTGTTCCTCACTGGTATCCCCCACAAAATATAGGCCGCACTATTATAAAAGATGAATGCTTTTGTTTCTAGTTTTAATTTATGTTAGAGGATGATGCCTAAATCAAGCTTGTTAAAAGTGGTCAGGTATTAAAAGAAAATCTCCTTGGGTTTATGTTGAAATAGTTAGAATGTTCCATATTGTGTCTGAACTTCTTCAATTACTTTAATGTTCCTATGAAATAATTTCATTGGGTTCTTCTTGGTCCTGTAACTAATTTTCTTGCAGTAATCGTACTAGTTACACAAATCCATGTACATTTACCCTGCAAATGTACTGTTGGTGGCCTTTCAGTACAAAACATAGGACAAGCCTTTACCCTAGCAAAGAATCATAGAATTTTACAGTACAGAAGTAGGCCATTTGCCCCAATCATGTCTGTACCCACTTCCAAAAAAGCTACCCAGCTAGTCCCATTATCTAGCCCTATCTCCACAGCCTTCTAACTTCCAAACATTCAAATGTATATCCAGCTGTCTTTGAAACCTTGTATGGAATCTGCCTCCACCACTCTCCCAGGCAGTGCATTCCAAATCTGAGCAACTCTCTGAGTAAAGAAGTTTCTCCCAATCGCACTCCTAGATTCTCTTGGTGATAATCTTGAAATTGTGACCTATAGTTACTGACATACCAACTAGCAGAAACAGAATATCCTTCTTTACCCTGTTAAAATTGTTCATAATTTTGAAATCCTCATTAAGGTCACCTCTTATCCTTCTCTGCTCCAAGGAGAATAAATACAGTTTCTGTAATCTTTCCTTGTATCTAAAATCCCTCGTTCCTGGTATCATTCTAGTAAATCTCCTTTGTGCTGTCTCCAGGGTTTTAATATCCTTTCTCAAAATACTGAACACAATTCTCCATTGTCACTATTTTCTAAATTGATAAAGGCAGACGCAAAGTACTCATTCAGTATCTCTGCCATACCCTTTGCTTCAGTGAGCAGTTTTCCCTGCTTGTTCCTTATGAGCTTCACTGTAACCCTCATTAATCATCTGGTATTAATATGTTTGAAGAACATTTTACTGTTCATTTTAGTGCAGTCTGCCATCTTTTCCTGATGCTTCCTCTTAGCCTTCCTTATTCCAGCCTTAACTTCTCTCCTGCATTATTGTTGGTAATGTTTTACTGAATCAGCAAACTGATGTTAGGCTGAAACTTTTTTTTTATTCATTTGTGGGATGTGGGCATCGCTGGCTGGCCAGCATTTCTTGATTATCCCTAGTTGCCCTTAAGAAGATGATGGTGAGCTGCCTTTTTGAACCGCTGCAGTCCTCCTCCTGTGGGTTGACCCACAATGCCATTAGGGAGGGAATTCCAGGTTTTTGACTCAGTGACAGTGAAGGAACAGTGATACATTCCAAGTCAGGATGGTGAGTGACTTGGAGAGGAACTTGGAGGTGATGGAGTTTCCATATATCTGCTGTCCTTGTCCTTCTAGGTTGTAGTGGTTGTCTGTTTGAGAAGTACTGTCTGAGGTGAATTTCTGCAGTGCATCTTGTAGGTAGTACACACTGCTGCTACTGAGTGTCGGAGGTGGAGGGAGTGAATGCTTGTATGAGTGCCAGTCAAGTGGGCTGCTTTGTCCTGGATGGTGTCAAGCTTCTTGAGTGTTGTTCGGGCTGCACTCATCCAGGCAAGTTGGGGGTATTCCATCACAGTCCTGACTTGTGCCTTGTAGACAGTGGACAGGCTTAGAGGAGTCAGGAGGTGGGTTACTTGCCGCAGTATTCCCAGCTTCTGGCCTGCTCTTGTAGCCACTCTGTTAATGTGGTGAGTCCAGTTGAGTTTCTGGCCGATGGTAACCCTCAGGATGTTGATAGTGGGGGATTCAGTGATGGTAACATCATTGAATGTCATAAGGAGTGTTGGTTAGATTGTCTCTTATTGGTGATGGTCATAGCCTGGCATTTGTGTGGCACGAATGTCACATGCCACCTGTCAGCCCAACCCTGGATATTGTCCAGATCTTGTTGCATGTGAACATGAACTGCTTCACTATCTGAGGAGTCACAAATGGTGCTGAACATTGTGCAATCATCGGTGAACATCCCCAATTCTGACCATATGATGAAGGGAAGGTTACTGATGAAGCAGCTGAAGATGGTTGGGCCTAGGACACTACCCTGAGGAACTCCTGCAATGATGTCCTGGAGCTGAGACGATTGACCTCCCACAATCATGACCGTCTTCCTATGTGTCAGGTATGATTCCAACCACCGGAGAGTTTGCCCCCTGATACCCATTGATTCTAGTTTTGCTAGTGCTCCTTGATGCCAACTCGGTCGAATGAAGACTTGATATCAAGGGCTGTCACTCTCACCTCACCTCTGGAATTCAGCTCTTTTGTCCATGTTTGAACCAAGGCTGTAATGAGATCAGGAGCTGAGTGGCCCTGGCAGAACCCAAACTGGGCGTCACTGACCAGGTTATTTCTGAGCAGGTGCTGCTTGATAGCACTGTTGATGACACTTTCCATCACTTAAGTCGGCAGAAGTAAGAGAATGTGCACAATTTCTGCAAAGTCGTTAAACTATGCATATTTTGCCATTATTCTTTTGTCACTTACAGGAGGAGCACAATAATTGTTTTAAGATAAGAAGATTAATGGATGATTCGAATGAAATAGTCAAAGGCAATAGTTAGAGTTGATGGAGGGAAACTATTTTCACTGAATGGAAGTCTAAGAATGTTGTGTCAGAGATAAAAGGTACTGCAGATGCTGGAGAATCCGAGATAACAAGCATGGGGCTGGATGAACACAGCAGGTCAAGCAGCATCATAGGAGCAGGAAAACTTGACGTTTCGGGCCTAAACCCTTCATCAGAAATGGGGGAGGGGAAGAGGGTTCTGAAATAAATAGGGAGAGAGGGGGAGGCGGATAGAGGATGGATAGAGGAGAGGATAGGTGGAGAGGAGGCAGAC
>JAHRHZ010000051.1:17835633-17867836 GCA_024137785.1 Ginglymostoma cirratum | reverse complement strand
TTCTGTAGAAGGGTCTAGGCCCGAAACGTCAGCTTTCCTGCTCCTCTGATGCTGCTTGGCCTGCTTGTTATCTCTTTGTTTGTTTTATGTTCTATTTTGGCACAATTTACCTGTGCATTTTGTGAATGAGTTCAGTTCTAGCTGCTTTGCTAGTATTGTGCCTTAAGTACTTCCTTTTACTTCAGTTGGCCTCATTCAAAATTTTTAAAGGTCAATCTGCTCTCTAAGTATTATTATACCATGTTGCCAGCATTTTCTAAATGAATTTTCTCTGAATGGTTTATCTATGGTCTTACAAAAAGGCCATAAATTGTATCAGTAAAGCTATCTGTTATTTAAAGGATGGACATTATTTACATGTTGCAGTCAGGTGATAAAGAATTCAAATCCTGTCATGCTTATTGTAGCTGGAAAAGTAGTTTAGGTTTCAACATCTGTCCTTATAATAATTTTTTTGTCATCCGACAGTATTGATTGTGCTGGGATACTGAAACTTAGGAATTCTGATATTGAGCTGAGGAAAGGTGAAACTGACATTGGAAGGAAGAATACGAGAGTGAGACTGGTCTTTCGAGTACATATTCCACAACCTAATGGTAGAACTATTTCGCTGCAGGTTTCATCAAACCCAATTGAGTGCTGTAAGTATAATTCACTTCCTGATTTAGACAAATTGAATTGTGGTGGTGGCATTGCAGTAATGTCACTGAATTAGTAATCCAGTATCCCCATGCTAATGTTCTGGAGACATGTGTTCAAATCCCACCATGACAGATAGTGTAATTTATATTCAATAAATATTGAGAGTTTTTTTTTAAAATCTGGGCTAATGGTGACCATGTAACCAATGTTAATTGCCTTAAAAATCCATTAACTTCAGTAACATCTGTTTTGGGAAGGAAATCTGCCATCCTTACCTGGTCTGGCCTATGTGTGACTCCAGATCCACAGCAATCTGATTGACTCTTTTAAAGCTCTAGTTAGGCCCCATTTAGAATACTGTGTCCAGTTTTGGGCCCCACACCTCAGGAAGGACATACTGGCACTGGAGCGTGTCCAGCGGAGATTCACACGGATGATCCCTGGAATGGTAGGCCTAACATACAATGAACGGCTGAGGATCCTGGGATTGTATTCATTAGAGTTTAGAAGGTTGAGGGGAGATCTAATAGAAACTTACAAGATAATGCATGGCTTAGAAAGGGTGGACGCTGGGAAGCTGTTTCCGTTAGGTGGGGAGACTAGGACCCATGGGCACAGCCTTAGAATTAGAGGGGGTCAATTTAGAACGGAAATGAGGAGACATTTCCTCAGCCAGAGAGTGGTGGGCCTGTGGAATTCACTGCCACGGAGCGCAGTGGAGGCCGGGACGTTAAATGTCTTCAAGGCAGAGATTGATAAATTCTTGATCTCACGAGGAACCAAGGGCTACGGGGAGAGTGCGGGTAGTGGAGTTGAACTGCCAATCAGCCATGATTAAATGGCGGAGTGGACTCAATGGGCCGAATGGCCTTACTTCCACTCCTATGTCTTATGGTCTTATGGTCTTATGGACTCTTAACTGCTGTATGAAGTGGCCAAGAGAGCTATTTAATTCTAGGACCATTACGGTAGAATATTAAATGCTCACCTTTCCAGTAACACCCTCATTCCATAAATTAACAAACCAAAAATTAAATGACAATTCTTCTAAATGCCTATCATAACGTTAGATAGGATAAATTCAGTGCTCCCACTGCAAGACTAAGTCCTAATGAGTGCAGACCAAAAACAGTGCTGTAACATTGCAGCATTAACCTTTCAACTTGCCCTTCATTTTGAGCATGGATTTCCACTTGGAACTGTGCTTAGAACTTAGATCTGTGCACTTACTTTTTTGGTTTCCAAAAGCCTCTATCAAACAGAGGGATTTGGCATTCACTCAGTTACATCATTTAATAGCATCACAAGATTGTGAGCTTTCCAAAGCTCACTGACATCTTTTATGGAAAGAAATCTGCCATCCTTACCTAGCCTGGCCTGTATGTGTGTCTGGATTCACAGTAAATCACTCAGTTTAAGGGCAGCTAGCAATGGGCAACTAATGCTGTCTTTGCCAGTGATGTCCACATCCCAGGATAGAAAAAAAAAATTGCCAATGGTTAAGTCTAAGCAAAATAAATTGCTGTTGTATATTTTTGTTTGATGTCTGTTTAGAGTTTGTGCGCCAATACTTTAGAAAGGATGAGAAAACATGCATAACTAAAAGTTTTTTGTATATGCTGTTCCAATAGCATTGCTTGTAGTGAGACTTGTCACCTTACCACTTCCTCCAGACAGATTGGTAAAATTCAGTTAACAGCTGTATGTGCATAATGCCACCATGGTGCATTATATTCTGCACAGCACATGATACTACATTCATGAAGGAAGTTGGTTGTCTGCATTTTCTTCTTATAAGAGTTACTGATACAAAAAGAACTCTGAACAGGACTGTGTCATAAGCACCAACATTAACATTGTCCATTTCCAAAGAGTTGCCTGAGCACCGCACAGCTTTAGTTTTAAATTTGTCTTTCTCTTTCAATGTTGTTCTTCTCTGAAAGTCTGCTGCAATCTTCTCTAAATTGTATATTCTGCATATATGAACGTTGAATGATTATGACTTAACGCACCCATAACTGGATCTGTTCTGTTGGCACGGGTTTCACTTGAATCATGCTGCAGTGTAGCACAACTGGCCTCGATTTGAATCAGTACTGACTCATGATAGAATCTTCAGCATAACTGATGGGTGTACCTCAGCGCCAAACCAGGCAACAAACCATCAGGAAAACTAAATCTCCTAAAATTTCTTGTAGCAACAGTGGGGACAGAAAGGTAGTGTTATTGTGAAGAAACATTTGCCAAATGTTGAGCAGGGTGTAGAAGTCATTGCTTTTTTAACTGCGTTACATGTTAGTTTGCCTTACATTTAACACTGTGTTGTAGATGTCTATATTGAGGTTGACTCGATGCAGGCATGCTTGCTTTTTGTGTGGTCTCTGGTACTGATTAATACCATCCACTGAATCAAATTTTAGCCAAAATTGTTTTTCAGTGGTTGGTCTTAGTGCAATATTCCAGCAGATGGTAGAATTGACTCTGTATTGTTCACACCATCAGTTCATACAACAGGCTTTCAAACAATACACACACAACCTCTAATCATGTATAGCCTATCTTCAATCAGTGCTTCTCTGACTCTCTTAATGCACAATTTTGCACAACATACCCTGATTTTATTTGATACAAGAAACCCAACATTTTATAAATCAAATAGCAATTTAATCTCTTGACAATTTTAGTGAAGGGTAGTGTGTGACTCATAGGAACATGGATTTACATTCAAAACTGTGGTGGGAAAGTAAGTTATGAAGAGAGTGCAAAGCTAATGTGCAGACGGGACAAGTAATACAAAAGGCTAATTGTGTGTTAGTCTTTACCTCAATGTAATTAGAATAAAAGAAATTAAGAAATGATACTTTAGTTACACAGAATCTTGGTCATGCGCCATCTGGAGCACTGTATTCAGTTTTGAAGACCAACAACCAAAAATGCAAAAGTCATCTTAAGAGACCACATCGGATATTCACCAGAATTGTACCAGGGCTTAAGAGGACAGCTTGAGGACAGACCGCATCAACTTGATTGGCATAGACTCAGTACGATCAGAGTGGTGTAAATTTTTTGATGTGAGAGAAACGAGTTTCAATTCATGAGACAGTGGCATTAATATTGGGGGGAGTATCTGTGGAACTGTGTCTGTTGGGGATGGGTTACACTTGAACTGTGCTGTGACTGTTGTCCTGTGAATCAGATATTCATATTGAATTTTATATTTGTCTTCGTGGTAGAAAACAGTAAAGTATTCCGAAACTAGTAGGATGTCAAGAGGCAAAAGGAAGGGAGGAACGTAAATCAGTCACTACCATGAGTGGAAAAGTATCTGGTAATCAAATGGTCTAGCTAACAAGACCTCGGGACCTGATGGCTGTGGGGCATAACATGGGAAAATGTAGTATTAAGAATAGAAAAATATAACATACAAATGGAAAACAACTACAGAATGCTGCAGTGCAGATGGATCTGGGTGTCCTGAATGCTTAAAATTTAATATGGAGGTAAAACAAGTAGTTGGGGAGGTGATGGCCCAGTGATTTTATTGCTGGACTGTTAATCCAGACACCCAGATAATGATCTGGGGACCTGTGTTCAAATTCCACCATGGCAGATGGTGAAATTTGAATTCAATAAATATCTGGAATTAAGGATCTAGTGATGACCATGAATCCATTGCCGATTGTCGGGAAAAACCCATCTGGTTCACTAATGCCCTTTAGGGAAGGAAACTGCCATCCTTGCCTGGCCTGGCCTATACGTGATTCCAGACCCACAGCAATGTGGTTGACTCTTAACTGCCCTCTGGGCAATTAGAGATTGGCAATAAATGCTGTGTAGCCAGCGACGTCCTCATTCCATGAATGAATAAAGAAAAAAAAAGTTAGAAAGATAAATGGAACGTTGGTCTTTATTTAAAAGAGGGGTAGAGTATAAAAGAAGGGAAGCCTTGTTATAACTGTGCACATTTGTGATGAGAGTATACCTGGAGTACCATGTACAGTTTTATTCTCCTTATTTAAGGACGGATATACTTCCATTGGAGACAGCTCAAAGAGCATTCGCTAGATTTATTCCTGGGATGCAGGGAATGTCTTCTGAGGAAAGATTGAACCAGTTGGGCATATGCCTGTTGGAGTTAATAAGAACGAAAAGTTAATTTATTGAAGCATGTAAGGTTTAGAGGGGTGTTGACATAGTAAATGCTGAAGATGTTTCCCCTTTGTGAAGGAGTATTGAACAAGTGGCATAGTTTCAAAATAAGTTGAGGCAGAAATTAGGACGAATTTCTTTTTGGAGACCTCTGAAACTTTGGCATTCAGTACCATGTCAAAATAAACATATTCAGAGCTAAATTAGACAGATTTTTGATCCATAAGAGAGGCGAAGGTGATGGGGACAGTTAGGAAATCGGAATTAAGTCCATAATCAAATCAGCCATGGACTTATTGAATGGAGGTGCATGCTCAAAGGGTACTATGGCTTACTTCTCCTACTTTTTAATGTTCTGTTCTCATTAAGGGTTTCAACTTAAAAAATGAGGGGTAGGGTTTTTAGGTGTTGGGGGAATTTAGAAAGTTAATGAGAAAGGTCAAGGACAAGCGTAGGGTTGTGATATGGGTTATGATAGCCATTGTGTACCAGGAAGGGAAAGAGTCTACAAACACAATTGTGCACCAGGAAATAGTGTCAGAGTAGGGAAAAATGGCAATAAGTGAAAATCAAAGGCTTGTTATCTGAATGCATGCAGCATTTAGAACAAGTTGGGTGAATTGATGGCACAAAGGGAAATAAATGGGTATGATCCGATTACCATTACAGAAATATGGTAACCAAGACTGGGATATAAATATTCAAATGTGCTAGATATTTCTGAGTGATTGGCAAAAGGAAAAATGAGATTGGATAGCTTTTTTAGTAAAGAATGGGATCAACACGTTAGTGAGTATTAGTTCAGAAGATCAAGTTGCAGAATCAGTTCTTAGGTGGAGCTAAGATTAGGAAAGGACAAAATTGATGGCAGAAGCAATTATAGACTCTCCTAAATCTTTGATGGAATATACATAAAGAAATAATGGGGGCTTTAAGAAAAATACTATAATCATGGGCAACTTTAATGTTCATCGAGATTGGTTAGCCTTGAGAATAAGTGCATTTGGAACAGTTTCTTAGAATGATAAAATATGGAACCAACTAGGGAACAGGCTATTTTAGATCTGGTATATGTAATAATGTGTTATTAGTTAATGATCTCATAGTAAAGGAATCTCTAGGGAAGAGTGAAAATAACAAGATAGAAATATCACATCCAGTTTGTTGGTGACAAATCTGGATCTGAATCTATTGATTATAAGGCAATTGCAAAGGTATGATGACTGAATTGGCTTAAGTTGTATTTGGAAAACAGATTAAAAGTTGAAGACAGTATATGAACAGTGCTGGACGTTTCAGGAGATATTTAAAGAAAGTCTCTGAGAAAGATGAATAGTCCATGACCAACTAAGAAACTTTGGGACTGTATCAAATTGAAAGAACATGCATACAATGTGTGAGCATTAGTGGTAGGCCAGAAGATTCAGAAAGAGACATAGTTGACCTGGACCTCAGCAGAACTTCATTGTCTAAGTCCCAGTTCCGTGTATTGCCCACACTACAGATATGGAGCCAATTTGTCCAGCCTCTCATAGGACAACCTTCTCATCCCAGGGACCAATGTAATGAAACTCCGCTGTACTGCCTCCAATACCAGAAGTATATCTTTCGCTAAACATGGAGACCAAAATTACACACAGTGTTCCAGGTGTGGTTTTACCACAGTCTGGTAGAATTGTAATAAGTCATCGCTACTCTTTTGCTCCATGCACTGTTGCACCAAGGGCCAGCATGCTGTTTGCTTACTGAATTGCTGTTGTTTATGGGATAAAAGGGTTAATAATGATTTGAGTGCCATAAGCACCACCCTGTGTAGTGATGTCATAAGGAGTGATGGGGAAAGTGAATATGGATCTTGAAGGAGTGAAACCTAAGAGCAGATCCCCCTAGAAATCGTTGTAAGAATGTATGCCATTTCCTTGTAACATTTAAGTAGTTGCTGAGATGCAATAAACTATATCTTATTTTTGATAAATATTCTACTAGTTAGGTCAGAAGAAGGCACTGGACGAACTTAGACTAGAAATTATCGGTGGAAGTACATACTATGTGGTGTTTAGTTTCACCACTCAGTTGCTTGCTATAACTGGATGCCAATCTTTTGTGTTCCTTGTCCAAATATTCCCAAGTTTCTTGGTACATCTTTAAACAAGTCTAATAAATTTGCTAAACGAATTTAGCAAAACCATGTTGAGTTGATCTGATCAAACTATACTTTCCTGAATACATGGTTAAGACTTCCTTAGTAATAGGTTCCACCACTTTCCCAATGACTGATGTTGGTTAGCTGTACTGTAGTTCCTTTGTTTTTTTCCCCTCTCTCCCTCTTGCTAACTTCTAAAGTGCTGAGATGATCCAATATTTGAAGAATTTTGGAAGAATTGTGAACATCCTGTCCATTTCTCCGCAGCTATTACTTTAGAATCCAAGGATGTAGGCCATCGAGTCCTGGAGGTTTGTCAAATCTTAGTTCCTTGAGTTGCTCCAGTACTTTTTCTCTGCTGATGTCGTAACCTTTTCAGAGGGGCCATGAACCAAGAGCTCAAGAAACTGTTTGGATCCCATGAAAATTGTGTCAGTCCATGAGATATGTTCCCTCTTGGTTAAACTGGACAAGTGGCAATGCAGGACTCAGGCTCACTACCACATCCTTCTCCCAGGCCAGTGAAAATAGGATTTGGGATGGGAATCTGAGAATCAACCCAACTCTGAAACTCTGAGTTCAAGCATTCTTAGGATTTGAGGGGATTGTGTGCGATTTGTTTTTGAGGTGTTTAAAAATATTAAAATGAGCGTCTTAGCAATTGTTCTTGTTACTCAGTTTTCTTCTCCTGTTACCTTGAGGCACTGGTCTTGACTATTTAAGGACTGGTGGACTATAACAACAGTCAACAGTCTCAAAGCACACCTTTGACATGAACTCTACTGATGTTTAAAATGCTCTATTGATGCAAATTGAATGTAATCTGCCAGGCTGAAGTCCCTTTTTACTTTGTTAAATCTAGATCTGCTTGCATCCATTCCTGTCCAAAGTCATCAATTTTGCCCATATCTTTGTGTAGTTTAGGAACTTGCAGAGACTTTACTCCTCCCAGTTAATAAAAATAGTGAAGAACAAGGAACCTAAAAGCAATTCTTGTGGAATATCACCGATAACCAGTGTTAATACAGAAAGCACTCCTATTAATAATAACGTTCTGCCAATGAAAATTCAAGCAATTCCTCAGTTAAGCCAAATTTTTACCAACAATCCTGTAGGACTACATTTTGTATTGTGTGAAAACTCTATTTTAACAAAAAATGCCTTTGTTCATCCAGTTTATTTAAGTGAATTGATGTATTTTAGTACTACATAAGATTAACAAAGTCCCAGGGAAGCTTTGCAGTCTCCCTATGGAATTATTACGAACAAAATCCGTGTGGAATTTCAGCCCTAGCATCAATTCTATGAAGCAAAGTTTGCAGCAAGGAATGTAAGGAACAAAGGATTGAATACCTTCAGGTATGGATCTTGGACAATTTTGCACTTCAGTAACAGAGAGCTGATATTAGGTATTTTGTCAGGACTCACTTAAATTGGAGAATGATGTTACTCAAACTGTTTGATTTGAAAAGGATTGCACTATTGGTGGGAGGAGGCAGTATGGGACTCAGGGAGTTATAATTCTCGTTGACACACAAACTCTTCACGTTTAGTACTTGTACAATAATTCTAGAAGTAGAAATACATCTATTTAAGGGTGGTTATAAGGCTGTTATCTAAGTTAAGGTTTAGATAACACGCTAAACTGAAAGTAAAACATGAATACTTTATATCCTTTTTCTTACTTCAGCTACTGGATTGGAAACTGTGCTTTATACTGAAGAAATTTTAATTTTAATTTTCCTCAAATGATTGAATTAGTGCATTAGCAATTGCAAAGTTTTTTTACATGCTAATTAATAAATATTATAAAATGCACTTGATCTAAGAAATGATAGTTCAGTGTACTTGATTGATAATTTATTCCTTTGCTCTCAGCTCAGAGATCTGCACAGGAATTGCCACTGATAGAAAAGCAAAGCATTGACAGATATCCTGTGAGTGGTGGAAAGATGATGATTTTAAGTGGTCACAACTTCCTCGCAGAGTCAAAGGTCATCTTTGTGGAAAAGGCAGCAGGTACGTTGAAAGGTGCTTAGCGTGCTATCTTGGCAGGAAGAAAACTCACTGAGGTAAATTAGCATTTTAGTCAAGAAATAAAGTCTTTCTGCAAAGAAAGGGGTTAATTTAACTGGATTGTCGCTTTCACACTTTCCTTTATAACTACATTCTTCTACTGGTTTGCATTTTACATTTTCAGAATACTTTGGCTGACCATTTTTTTTTCCCTTTTCTCATTTGTAAGAAGAATTCCTGCAAGATCTTTGGAAAGTGAAATATATGACTTGAGTTGGAAGTATTTAAATAAAAATTGAGTTGTCAATAGTAGAAAAGAGTATACCTGCTTCCCTGAATTCTAGGGACAATGTATAAATATTTTACTGAAGGCCACAGGGACCAGTCATGATATAAAATAATATGTTACTGATTAAGGACTGAAAATCCTGTAAAAGAAAGAACGAGGACATTCTATTTATACAGCTGTTTTATGAATACTTTTAAATTGGCAATTGGCTTATGTTTGTATCTACTTTACATTTGTATGCTTCTGTAGGTATGAATTCACAAATAGAACATTGAGCAATTTTAAGTGTATTTTTGTAGACGTTTGTTTAAGAACTGAACCTTGCTCCCTTTTAGCTAATGTTTTTATTGTAAAAATTAGCACTTTGAACATTTTTTGTCCAAATTTATAATAGTTTCTACTTATCTAATGTACATTATTTGGAAACTGATATTTTACATTTGTTAAAGGTGCATAGGCAGAAGAAAAATTGTGCAATTCTATAAGGTCTTTCATGACTTCAGGACATCACATAGTGCTTCACAGCCAAAGAAATACTTTTGAAGTGTAGTCATTATTATAACATAGGGAAACGTGGCAGTTCATTTGTATATCGAGCTCTCGCAAGCTGTAATTAAATAAATGAACAGACCATCTGTTTTCATCATTTTGGGTGAATGATAATTGTTGGCTTGGATTTTGGGAGAAATCCCGTGCTCTTCTTTCAGTATTGCCATGGGATCTTATGAGTCCAGCTGACAGGGCAGTCAGATCCTCTGCTTAACGCCTCGTCCAAAATGTGTCACCTCCAACAGTATACCAGTGCTTCAGTAGTAGTGATGTATTGGCCTAGATTATGATCTCATGTACCTGGACTGAAGCTTAAACCATGAACCCATAAGGCAAGAGTGCTGTCAATGCAGTAAAGAATCACTGTCCAAAAGCATGGCATTCTCTGATAATGGTAACTGAGTGGTATTCCTGAACAACATGCTTGCAATGAAGCATGGAAGTAAATGTATTTAATTTGCTTTTTCTCCCAGCAAGGACAGCTTCCTATTAGTCTGGAAGCAGACCAAATGCACTTACTTTCGGAGCTCCGTTGCGATCATGGTCTGTGGAATTCCAGCTGGCTGACACTTTCGCAATTTTGAATTTTACAGCTTTTTCTATACCTCTACAGAGGAATTGTTCAAAATAAAGATTTACAAATGAACACACCACGTGAATTAAAAAGTCATCACTTATATGTTAATCTAAGTTCCATATATGCATTTTAAATGCTAAACAAAGTAACTAACATGAACTGAGACCAAGATAATTGTGAATGATATTTGATAGACCCACCTGGAGAACATCAAATTAATTCTGTCAGAAGGTGATCTTACCCTGGGCTTAAGCTCAGTTTTGATTGCAATGGTGATTGAGTTGGAACCAGACAAAAGATTTGTCATAACATAGACATTTTTCTTTTGTACAGTTGGAGTCTTAGTGCGTATTTTATGAAAAAGTTCATACTATATGGAAATTTTTCAAATGACTATTCCTCAACAGTGACAGTGTTAGAATTTATGAGTCATGATCATGACCTGAATGAAAGGAACCTCTTTTAAGGGTTATTGTTTTGGAGGGTTTCCCTGATGCTGGCACAAAGTATAAATTCCACAGCTGCCTGTGGAAACCTTCTGAACTATGAGCCATCAATTGAACATCTTAGTACGCATCCACTTCAGAGCCCTTTTAGTACAGTTTGACGTTATGTCTGACATGCTTGAGTCTAGGCGACTTCACATTTTTTGGACGCAAGTTAGTCAACATTACTTATTGTGCCTGTGAGGATTGGGAGATTTTGTTTTCCTACAAATGACGCAGGGCAAGGGGAACCTCCCCAGTGGAAGGTAATTTTTTAGTCAAGAAATAGTTAGACAGGTCACTGCAAATTGTGAAGAAATTATTTTTCTCAGTAAATGCTTAAACAGGGCTAGTGTATTAGATAGCATGTATGAAACCATTCACTACCCTTCCTGTCCTTATATCTTGGCCATTTAATCCACTGAAAATTGGCAGTTTTGCAACAGCTGTTTCCCTCACAAGACACAACCCAGTTTTGACAGTCTTATCTAAACAATGGATGCTAAGTTCCAATTTAACAACTTGTAATATCAAGAGAGTCATTCTAAGTACAGGTGTAAGTGGATTTGCTAACCCTATAGGATTGTTCTGAAGTCTTCAATAATTGAAGGTTAATACCCAGTATGCTTCAAGTAGCCTTGGAAGAACAATGTAGAAGCATGAAAAAAAGGTCATTTTCTTTTGAAAACATTTGGCTCATTATTAATAAATATTTAAAAAGTTGAGACTGGGACTAAATGGTGTTTGACCGATAGCCAAGCATCATCTAATCCAGTAACAAAGAGCCTTGATTGTTTTTCAGCCGGTGTGGGAAGGCAGGGCCTGTGAGGATTGACAGGTCAGATAACAAATGAGGAGACATGGTGGATGGGGGAAACAGGACAGGTTGCAGGTGGAAGTTCACATGATTAACTTTCCAGGAGTACATGCAACAAGGGTTTGCAACATTAGATGTGTTCCAAAATGTTCATTAAAAATTGATTTTCAGTAAAATCCTTCGATGAAATATTTTCGCATGGTATCAAAGTCACAGGTGGTGTTCAATGTTGCTTCAATTCCTTTCAGATTAATTTGAAGTTTCAAATACCTCCATGTTTTCTTTGATAAATTTCTAGTCTTTGCTACCAAATAGGTAACTGCTAGATAATTGAAGGTTATTTTGTTTCAAATAACTTCCATAATTGCTGTTCAATATCTCCCTCCCTTCCCCTTTCTCTCTTGCTTTTCCCCCCACCTTTTCCAGCAGCTAATTTCCGCTAAACGAAAGGTTCTCGATATTAAAAGAAATATATAATTTTCTGCTTTTACAGGCTGTTGTCTGATTTTGCTTCCTGGTAAGGCAATGCTTCAGTTTTAAAATTTTCATCTTTGTTTTCAAACCACTCTGTGATCTCACCTCTGCCTATTTTTGTAATCTCTTCTAGCCCTACAAACCTCCAAGAGTTATATGTTCTGCTTCTTTTGATCAGTTGAACATCCCTGAGTTTAATCACCTCATGATTGGTGGCTGTACCTTCTGCTGCCAAGGTCCCAGGCTCTGGAACTGCCTTCCTAAATCTCTCTGCAGCACTCTACCTCTCTCACGTTGCTACTTTAAAACATTTCTTAAGGTCTATTGATTTGACCAAGCTTTTAGTCACATGCAGATATACTCATATATGATTGTGCAATATTTTGTTTAACTGTGTGTGCATATTAAATTACAATCATTCATTTCAAAATAAAACTACACATGGCTTTCAACAATTTATTGGCGATTTAGTAATTATGAGGAATAGTTATATAGTAACAACACCTTGGGACAGCAAAGGTGCTATGTAAATGCAAGTTGTTATCATTTTTATGTGTTCCATTGTACTACTTCATTGTTTCATAAGTGACTAAAGAATTAGCTGTGTACTGCAGACTTACAATGGCAATATTTTTATTACCATTTCTGAGGGCATAATATGATACAAAAAGGTATCCTGTATGATAGTAAGACCCTTAAGCAGTCAGGTATTGAGAAGAAAAATTTTCTTTCCTGCGGGATAATTTTCCACTCCCCCTCTCCACCACTTTTTCCATTGCTTTTTTTAAAATTTAACAATGTAAACCTGCAAAACATGTTTACCCAAAGAGGCTAATGCAATTGTCTAAGGTTTCCCTCTTGGAGGATATCCCAGTGCGTGGGAGTTGAGATTTCCCTCATGGCCCTCCAGACGTAACATGAGGAATTGTCTGCCCCTTCTGTCTGATGCATAACAACTTCTGTTTCTGTGTTTCTGAAAATGAAGTGCTACTGGCTATTAATGATTTGTCTTTTCCACTCTGAGACATTAGCCAAGAACTTGCTCAAGAGCTTTAACTAATGTATAACTATTCCTCATAGTTGCTAAATTGCTGATAAATTGTTGAAAGCCATGTGTAGTTTCATTCTGAAATTAATGGTTATAATTTAAAGCTCTGGCAAGGCATGTTTTTCACATTCTGATTGGACTATATTGTATATTTTCACTCTGCATTTTATTACCTGTCTGTAAGGAGTCCGTATGATTCACAAGATACCTCTGAAAACAGCTGATGCTCTCTGCATTAATGTAAAGCAAGTGCCCATGCCTAAATGTTGCCTCAAATTTTACGGTCAATGGTAAAGGAACAGCATTTGCTTTCATAATGCTTATGCTACCCATAGGCTTTTCATTGGTTTTTTAGTGATAACTTAGGGTATTTAGAAATTCTGTTTTCAATGCTACCCCGCTAAAAGGGATCAGTGCTGTGTGAAAGCAAGGCCAGCAGCGTGTCTTTTCAACCAATCGGATTAAATAATTCTCATTGAGACATGCAGAGACTAAACCAGGAAGTGCAAGTGAAAATATTGTAGTCAATGTAAAATCATGCACAAACAATAAATACAAAGTGAGTATGAGGAAGATGGCATGCAACAAATACGAAAGAAAAATAAACTGAAAATGTAGTGATTGTAAAGAAGTCAGCCAGGTGGACATCACGGAATATAATTTCCCTGATTGGATCAGATTAACAGACCCAATCAGGGAACTCTGGCTGACATATAAACAGGAGTCAGACATCCTGTTCAGCCTGAGAGCTGGCTCTGAGGGAGGTAGGTCAGTGTTAAGGCCTCTCCATGCCTAAATAAAGGATAACTCGGTGACAGGCTACTGTGGAGTTATTCCATTGGTGATGAGAGAATAGCACACTCCTGAAGAAATTCACTTGTGACAGGTGTCTCTGAATTTGGGTAAGCATTTTTGGCATCATGCTGTTATTTGGGAAGCATGACTCATTTGATCCTGCTTCCAAAGACTAGGCCCTGTATGTGGAAAGAGTGCACTGTTTTTTCCAGGCAAATAATAATTGGGCAAATGTAAAGCAATGAGTAATTCTCCTGGCAGCTTGAGGACCTGCAGCTTTTTCAGTTATTAAGAGCTTAACTTTCACTGAGCTTCCAGGTAGGAAAGCCTTTCAAGAGTTGACAGATTTATTTAAGAAATACTATGACTCCAAGCCTGCTCTGATTCTGAGATGCTATCAGTTTACACAGCAATTCAAGAACCGGGGGATCCATATTGTGATTTTTTTGATTAAATTAAGATGACTGGCAGAGGCATGTGACTTTAGTTTAACCTGATTATGAAGGGAATAGATAAGGTAGAAGTAGGGAGGTTGTTTCTGCTAGCAGGTGAAACTAGGGTGAGAGGGCATTGCCTGAAAATAAAGGGAAGCAGATGTAGGACTGAGGTCAGGAGGAACTTCTTCACTCAAAGGGTTGTGAATCTGTGGAATTAACTGCCCAGTGAAGTGGTTGAAGCTACCTTGCTGAATGTTTTTAAGGCAAGGCTAGATAAATTTTTGAACAGTAAAGGAATTAAGGGTTATGGTGAGTGGGTGGGTAAGTGGAGCTGAGTCTCAAAAAGATCAGCCATGATCTTATTAAATGGTGGGGCAGGCTCGAGGGGCCAGATGGCCTACTCCTGCTCCTAGTTCTTATGTTCTTATGTTCTTAATGAGATTGCTGAGAGACTGTTTGGTATGTGGGATTATTGATGCAACTATTCAAAAGTGCCTACTAGCTGAAGCCCAACTGGGCTTCAAACAGGCACTACAACTGTCTTTATCATTGGAAAATGTGACAAGTGAAGCACATGAATTTCAGGTTATTCTGATGGAAGTGGATACCCTTGCCATGCTGACAGAGCTTGGGGAATACCACTTGAGTGAAGGAGTTGCATAGCTTCACTCAGGACATATCCTGAACAGAGGGATTCTGTCAGCCTGCAGCAAAATCCCAAAACAAAGCCAAGCCTCGGCCAGATGGTTAAAATTTTCCTCAGGATCTGGGCTGGCAAGATATTGTAGTTGCTGTCGTATGCAGATTCAAGACAGCAAGAGGCCTGATAGGCTAGTATCCAGGAGAGCGTACACCCTGGAAAGTCTACTTACATCTGGTTTGGAACAGTTAAATCAGTTGGCAACATTAAAATCACAACTAATCAAAATAAATATCTGGTCAAGTGGTCACCCAGTTTTAATGGAGGTCAATTCTGGTGCAACTGTTTCAGTGATTGCAGAATCACCCTTGAGCAAAATTTGCTCTAGACTCCAACCCTTAAGTTTGCACAAGACCTCGGCTAGACGGAGAACCTATACTGGGGAACCTTTACAGTTTAATAGTACAACTTTGCTTCTGGTCTTTGAGAACAGTTTGGTTCAGTCACCACTGATTGTATTAAAAGGCTTTGGCCCAATCTTGATGTGAAATTGGATGAGAGAGATTCGCTTAGATTGGCTCAACATTTTTCGATTAGAAAATGGCTGCTTGAGTGAAATCATAATTAAATACCTGGAAGTTTTTCAGGAAGGTCGAGGGGCTATCAAAGGAGCCAAGGCCACCTTGCGTGTTGACCAGGAAGAAATTCCACAATTTTGCAATGCCTGCCTTGTGCTATTTGCATAATGGGCAAAATTAAAGGCAAAAATCAGAAGGCTGGAAAGCGAAAGAATCATCAAACCAGTTTGATGGTCCAAATTGGTCATATTGATTGTGAAACCCGACAGGACAGTTCACCTTTATGGGGATTTTAAATAAACGGTAAACCACTTTTCACAGCTGGATGGAGACCCAGTGTCTTGCAAAGCTGGCAGGGGCTCTTCTTTATGAAGTTGGACATGAGCCATATGTACTTGCAGTTGCGGTTAGGTGAGAATTCCCAGAAATATGATACAATTAATACTCAGAAGAGTTTTTAGCATTATACAAGATTGCCGTTTGGGATGGCGTCAGTCTGTGCAATTTTTCAGCGTGGACGATGGAGAACATTTTACAAGATTTACCCCGGGTCACCATTTATCTAGATGACATGCTAATAACAGGGAAGACCAATAAGGAGAATTTAGAGAACTTGAACATAGTCCTTAGACATTTCTCCCAGGACAGTGTAAGCCATAGAAGGGAAAAATGTGTTGCAGACACCCTCAAGTGACCTACTTGGGCTACAGACTTGACACCATTCGGAACATAAAATGAGGGCAATCAAAGTTGCCCTGGCTCTCGCATCTGTTCTGGCATTTAGGTCTTTTCTTGGGCTGGTGAATTATTACAGAGAGCTCGTACATAACCTTGTATCCATCCCAGAACCCTAACATATAAGGACAGCTCCATACCATCCATCATACAATGGCCAGGCAAAGAGGGCAGTCTGAACATTGAAGGCAGGCTTTAAAAAACAGCCTACAGCTTCACTAGATACCAAACTGACCCAGTTCCTATTTGATTGTAGGAGCATCCCTCCTTCAACTACAGAGATAGTTCCAGCAGAGTTGCTAATGGGGAGAAGTCACTGCACCAGGTTATCTGATCTTCCCAGACCCTGGAGCATGAGGGTGAAATGGCATCGGAACCTCAAGACTCCACTAAGCAAGAGAGACAGTTTACTTCAGAGGACGAATTTTGGTTTATGAATCATGGGGATGGACCTGCGTGGGTAAGAGGCACGGTCGATGTGAGCTCAGGACCAGCAATGAATAAAGGTTGGGTAGGTGTGATGGTCCTGAAAAAGCATGTAAGGCCATATGACAGCTGCAAACTCGCAAAAGGTGCAGGAGTAAAATGTGCCCAGCTTCTCGACTGCATTTCTGACTGTTCTAGATCCCGTGGTTTCTCCCTCTCCAAGTGTTGAAGATACCTTGGAATCTGAGATGGACACAGTGGATGTTGCTGCCTTGTTGCCTTTGCTGCCTGAAGAGGAGAATGAATTTCTTCTGAGATGCTCCGGGTGCAAGAAGGGGAGCCACTGTACATTACATGCTGCCCGTATCCGAGGCAGAGTTAGAGGGACCTGACCCAGTGCTAAAATGCATCAGGAGGAGCTACAAAAAACAGAACTGGCCTATGTCCTCACAGTCAGAGGGGGAGGGATGCAGTGATTGCAATGAGGTCACCATGAGGTCAGCTAGGTGCACCTCATGGAATATGAGTTCCCTGATTGGGGCTGTTAATAAGGTCCAATCAGGGAACCCTGGCTGATGGATATAAGCAGGAATGTCACTCTGATAGCTGGCTGTAAGGAAGCTGGTCAGTGTCAAGGACTCTCCACATGTAAATAAAGGGTGGTTTGGTGATGGGATACCAACCTCTGGAGTTATTTCAGCAACAATAATTATAATGTGAGGGAATGAGACTTCATACTTTTCGAATTAAATTTGAAATGAAGGCAAAGTTTTTATTTTGATTCACTCTGGGACTTGGGTGTCACTGGCTGGTCAGCATTTATTGCCCAGGCATAATTGCCCTTGAGAAGGTGGTGGTGAACTACCTTCCTGATCCACTGCAGGCCAAATACTGTAGGTTGACCCACAATGCCCTTAGAGGAGATTCCAGGATTTTGACCCAGCGACCGTGAAAGGTTGCTTGTCAGTAATTAAGATATAACATGCTGTCAAAAATTGACGTAAACTTGAAGCATGTCACAATATTTTCTGGCATGCTGAAAGGGAAATGGTGAAGTAGAATTGCAACAGTGTATCCTGTCATAAATTTTGCTGTTGAGTCTCTTTTTTGATGCCATTGTAGTGAAGCGTGCAGAAGTGCTGGGCAAATCAAACAGCCGGTTTCCTATTTGTCTGTTTAACTGTATATGTTTGGATACCAGCAGTTGCAATGTGATTAATTTCATAATAACAAAGGGTGCAGATGGGGTCATCATTAACATTGATGCAGAATCCAAACTACTACTTTCATTAGTGGTCAATGAGCGCTGTTCATGCAGTTTCTGAACCTACAGATGAATGAACAATAAATATACCTTGGATGGAGATAGAGCAAAGTGCCCTCTTTTATATTTGCCTTTAACTGCTTTAATTTTGTCTAATCATAGTTCTGGTCTGTATTTGCCAGATGGCAGAACATTCTCCAAAGACTCTCTTTAGGCTGGAAATAGGAGGACTTCAACAGGAATTTAGAGATTTTGAATTATTTTCATACATTTGAATTCTTTTTGAGTGGATTTTTGGTTTTTTTTTGGGATGTTGAGGCTTTCAAATTTCAGCAAATATTAAGAAGCAAACTCAATTAAATTGAGTCTGTAGAGTAGCTCATTATTACTTCAACTTCCTCCATTGGCACAATGTAAATGGTCATCAATGGTGACACTACTATTCCTGGCCGGTGGGGGGGAGATTTTTGGGTAATTTCTGTATCAATCACACTTGGGGACCACACTGCTGTAAGTGGTTGACTTTACAGACCCTATTTGTAATCTTCTACCAGTCATTGCATTTTACTAGAGAAATCACCATTTTTTTTTAAAATCAGGAGACATTAATGCTGTTTTGGCCATGACTTTTCTTTGGTGTCACTTATAAAGACTTGTTTCAAGTAGATTTGTAGGTTTTGTTATAGTTCAGTTTATAGACTATGATTGCTGTCGTGCAAACAGTTTAATTGAACTCTTCCGTGCTAATAGATATTTTTTGCTGAAAAATACAAGTTTGAGTGGCATGCCATAGATATTACCCTGCCTTCAACTCATGAGGCAACCCAGTGGGTGTGATTCAGGGCAGCCTTTGGCTTGTCTATTGAAGGAATGCCATTTCTCTTCCTTTGTTCTCTCAGCACATACTTAGTCACCCTGTTGCCTTTGAACTAACATTGGCTCATTTTTAATCTCTTCACCGCCCTCGCCCATGTTTTCATTCTCATGTATAAACCCCTCACTGGCCATATCCCACCTAATTTCTGAAACATTCTCACCTCCTCTAGAGTTTTCCAGTCCCTTGACTCTAGCATCCCATCTTCTATCTGTAGGTGGTCAATTAACTTAGTTAGCTGGATGACTGGTTTGCTTTGCAGAGTTACTATGAAGGACTCTCCTTTTCAATCTCTTCCCTCAGCTGATGCATAGTAACCCTTAGGTTAATGCACCACCACCTGTCTCACTCTAATGAGAGAATAGCCCGATTGTCCTGTAGGACTATGGCAACTTTACCTTTAACTTCTTGAGTGGAAGAGCATTTTGCTGTGTTTGCTCTGCACTTTGGGACTTAGTTATTCAAACATTTAAAAAAATTGTTCTCCAAACGTATCTTTTCCCTCTTTGTTTTCCCTGCCACCACCGAGGAGGGCAACACCTAGCCCCTCATTTCACCACGAATTTGCTCACTGCATCAACGTGTAGTTTGTTGCTATTGAGGCTAAAAGAAAATAAACTGAAGAGTAATCATGGTAACATTGTAATTCACTTTGAGAGCTCTAGTATGAACAGACTTGGACATTATTCTCCATTTTTCTAATGTGTGGTTGAAGTCATGCTGAGCAGAAATTAAGACATTAATGTATTTGTGAAGGTTGGCAGCCTATTAGTTTTAACAAATAAATTCACCAATGATGATTGAAACCGCCAGATTTTTAGACCTTGTAGCAATTGCGTCATTTAAATATTTCCAGCAGGTTTCAAACTCAAGTTAGGAATTTTCCATTGAGAAACATTGTTACAGGCATTAAATTTATATTTAATATATTTTATTGAGTTCTACAAAGTATTTATGTCTTGGAAGAGGAAATTGAACATCTTAAGCAGCTGAACTTTTCACTAATTCCAATTCAATATCCTGACTACCATAAACACCAAATTCATTAGTTAATTGGGAACTGCTTAGATAGGTTTTGAGATGTTTCTGGCAGAATAAATTGCACCAATTTGTCTCTGGGTGAACTGTACACAAAACATTTACAAAGCATGAATGCATAGACACTAATTTTCAGCCCATGAGAGAAGTGGATTATTCTATCCCAGAAGGAATAAAAAACAGTTTTTAGAAATTAATAATACTTGGAAATGAATGAGCTGGACTACTGTTCTAAGGTGCACAAGACAAGTCGGACCAGTATGTGTCATTCATAAGGTTTACTGCTTTTTTATCAATGCCATAGGCCTGTGCAAATGTTTTGAGTTTATTATTTATAGGCCTAAGAAGAGGAGCAGAAATCAGTTTTAAAGTGTTTTTTTTCCCTCCCCAGCCAACACACAGTCACCCAAAAGATGCTTTAAGCAAATCCCAGCTAAGTCTTACCATACAATGTATTGCTGGTCTTTCTAGCTAGGACTCCCCATTAGTGGCTGTGAACCATCGTCTTGCTTGATGATTGGCCCTCAGTGGGGGGACAGGTAATATCTGCCTTGAGGACTAGTGTCTTTTGAAGTAAGTCACTAAGCCTGTTTTTTTTTTTTTTGTGTATCCTTAACTCAAAAAAAAAGCAAAACATGCACGTCTCCAGGAATTGGAGTGTTGGGGGAAATCGCTCAGCAATTTAGATAACTGTTTCCATTGTAGCAGCTGTATCCACTGTTCCAGTATAGGAAATTATATGGAGAAGCCAAACATCTACTCTGTGCTTCCTGGATGTGTGTGGACTTAACCTCTGTGGACAGATCGCATTGGAGAAAGTGACTGGATTAAACGCAGCCACCTGTAAATATTTTTCTAGCCTTTGGCGAGAGTTTAATTGCCTGAATTTTCTATGATTGTGTGTAATTTTCTGCATAGTTTTGCCAGCAACATTGCTTTGATGTTGAAGGAATCATTGTCTTTGTGTAAAGGGTGATCTTCCAAGGACGACCTTAGAATATATTTCTGGGCACAATTCCTCTTCTACTGAGCTCAGTGGCATTTAGAACTAATTGTGAATTTGGATGCATTTAACAGAAGATTTCCTATTTACATTTCTGTGTTTTTAAAAAAAAAAATTACTTGGTATACCAGAATCTCCATCAATGCTAACTTTAAAAAAATTAACTATAGTTGTACTATGTATAGTAAAAAAAATTATCTATAGTTATAACTGAAGTTTTACAGGCTTTATCATAGTATTTGAGATCAATTCACCCATGAGATATCCGTCATGGAACAGGAACCAGTACCATTTTATTTTGTTGAGTAATACATTGAAATGGTACAGAAATGAAAATTTTCTTCATATTTTACAGCCAAAAATGTCTAGATATTTTCCACTCTCCTTCATACCTGCCAACAAAACATAAGAAAGCATAGGAAAATATTCCTGATTTTTCCACTGAATTTGCTAATGCAACTTTTCACATTTGTTGCAAGAAATGCTTTCCCTGATCGTTAAATCGTACAATTGACTAATAAAGAACTTTTGAGTTGAAACCAAATTTGACAGTACTTTTGTTACGAACGACTGCCAATGTTTGCTCACAGTCCAACCATTTTGCTGTGAACAGAGCAGTAAGTAATTAAACCATGAAATGGATGAACATAACTTGACCATTCTTAAAACTTTCAACAGAGTCCTTAATCCTTAAATTGCATCTCCAATATTACACGTACAATTATGAACCTGTTTGCGAATGTGAACACCGATATTGCTGGCTTATTGATGTGGTGGATCAAACATAACAATCTCAATTTAAAATAGGAACACATTCATTTTGTGGTACTCAGTGGGATCTGAGGAATCTATATTTTTTGAGTCTGATTTATAGTGGGCAAACAGACGCAATAGATGGCACTGCTTGCTTTATCTGACGGATGAAGTCAAAGAAAACAGCACAGAACGGGGCATTACCCAACCACATACCAAAGGTAATGATGTGAAGCCAGGAAAACAGATTTTTTTTCATCTTCCACTCAATAGGACAGTAGCTGAAAAATTACTGACAGCGATGTTAGAGAATGCCTACACATTGTGTTTGTGTGCAGTGTCGACTTTTAAATTCACCTTTAAATTCTTTGAGTAGCTAGCATCCCCATTAAATATGGATGCTGGAATGTCATGTAATTTTAAAAAAATGAATTCTTAAGACATAGAGGTCATTGGTAAGGTTGGTACTTGTTGCTTTAAGAATGTGCTAATGACTTGTAGACCAGGTGGTGAAGCTGCTTCCACAATATCAGACAGTAGGTTTTTAGTATGTTTACCAAAATACTGTCCATTATTTCCGCTCTTTCTACATCTGAGCTGTATGTAGACCAAATAACATATGCATCACCACAGACATGGTACATGAGTTCTTGCCCCCTATTCCCCATCCTGTTGGCAAGGAATGGACAGGCACTTTTAAACTGGAAGGAATGAATAATGAGCAGAAATAGTGAACCTAGTGTACTCTCATATTCCACTTCTTGTAATATTGCAGCACAAAATAAATAGCATAGGGAGGTTACATTTCCTCTTGGCATGAATCCCACAAAAGACAACAGCTTAGAAGAAACAGGAATACTAATGAGAGGATATTGTTCACCAGTCAGTTTACAGAAACGTGTGCAAAGCATGTGATTACTTGAGGATGTAGTTAAATACACCATGAATTATAGAGGAAAGTATAACAGGGAATGTTCTCTTATCATTACATACCAGAGCGCTCAAGGTGAATTACAATGCTACAATGATTACCCTTCAAATGATGTGTTGATGCAGTGACTGAATTCATGGTAAAATGAAGGGCATGCTGTTGCCCTCCTAGGAGGTGGGAAGTAGGGGAAACAATTGGGCAAGTATGCCCTGGAGCAAAACTCTCTCCATGTCACTAGTGCTGCAGTGATGTGTAGGGTGAGATGATCCATGGGCAACTGCTTTGCCTTGCGCAGTTAAGGACCTTGACTGGTCAGCTGTTGGCCACTTTAGAGCTCATGTTTATCACCTCCCCGAATACCTGCTTCCCCAGTAAGTGAGAAAGGTGACTATATTTCCTAAAACCATGATGACCAGCTTTCCAAGTTGGGGTATGTGCCTCTAGTATCTGCAGCCTGGGGAGATAAGGGAGTGGACTTTGAAAGCCACCTTGCCCCTGAGCCCCCTCTTCTCTCGATCCTCACATAATGAGGATGAAAAAACAATTACTTCTCACCACTGAATTCCCTGAGGAGTAGGTTTCAACCGCTAGACTTTGTGATCCAAAAGCTGCCAGCCTCTAGTCAACATCTTCTGTCAGATAATCATTGTTAAAGTCTGTAATAGGATGAGATACAAGTTATTCAAACTTGTTCATGTGTCAGCTCCTGATGAGCTGATGTGGTCTAGACAGTGGGAAGGGTGTCTAAGTCACCGCATTACATACTTGCCCCCACACTTTTTTCTTTACTAACTTTTAACAAAGTTCCGTTCCGCTCCACTCCTCCTGGTAGAAGACTGAACTGCTCCAATAGAGGAAGAACACTTCTTACAATGAATGTAGCTGGATTAATCAGTCAGGCTTACAATGGACCTGGGTGGGGAACATAAGAAACAGAATAGGTCCTTACTTTTGAACCATTTGAATGTTCCCTTTGTATATTTGTTCCAGATTGAGCAATGATAAGAATTTAAGACCCTGTAAGACTTAGGATCAGAATTAGCCATTTGACCCATCAAGTCTGTTCTGCCATTCAGTGAGATCATTTTTCTGCCTTTTCCCCATAATTCCTCATCTTTGTCTTAAATGGGTGACAACTTGTGCTGAGATTATGCCCTTTGCCCTTGGTTTTTTCCACGAGGGGAAACAAACTCTCAACATCTACCCTGTCAAGCGCCCCAAGAATCTTATACATTTCAATAAGGTTGCTTCACATTCTTCTACACAAGCCCAACTGACTCCAGCTCCACCCATAAGAAAATCCTTCCATATCCAAGATCAGCTTAATGAACCTTCTCTGAACTATCTCCAATGCTGTTGTTTCATTCAGAGGTAGCAAGAACTGCAGATGATAGAGTCAGAGATAACACCGTATGGAACTGGAAGAACATTGCAGGCCAGGTAGCATCAAAGGAGCAGGAAAGTTGACTTTTTGGATCGGGACCCTTCTGCAAAATGGCAATTTCTGAAGAAAGGTCCTGACCTGAAACGTCAATTTTCCTGCTCCTCTGATGCTACCTGGCACGTCATATCATTGCTTGGATAAGACAACCAAAACTTTCCGGTATTCAGTTGTAGTCTAACTCGTGCCCTTGTACAGTTTTAGTAACATCTCCCTACTTAGACTTTATTCTACTTGAATTAAAGGCCAACATTCTACTTGCCATCTCTCTTACCCGTGAATTTTGTGATTCAAGTGCAAGGATCCCTGAATCCCTCTGTGCTACAGCTTTTTGCAATCCTTCTCTACTTAACATTCAGCTTTTCTAATCTTCCTCCATGATTTTCTCTTCAGGAAGCCATAGAGTATATCATGTGTTTCTAAATGCTCTGCTATTACGTCCTTCATAATAAGCACTAACATTTTAACAATGAAGTTAAGCTAACTGGCCTACAGTTATCCGTATTTTGTCTCCTTTTTGGAATAAGCGAATCATACTAACAGTTTTCTAGTCTCTGGGATTTGTCCAGTCTGTAAGGATTCTTGGAAGATTATTGCTGGTGAATCCGTTATCTCTGTAGCTACTTCCTTTAATATCCCAGAATGCATCCCATAAGGCCCACAGCCTTTAGGACCACCAGCCTTTAGGCCCATTAGTTTCCCATATGACTTTTTTCTCTCATTTTTCGTCCAATTTTGTCTTCTAATACTTAGTAGTTTTGGAATGCTATTAGTATAATCTACCACGAAGACTGATGCAAAGTATTTATTCAACTCCTCTGCTATTGGCGCAGTGGTGAGCACTGCTGCCTCACAGCACCAGGGGTATGGGTTTGATTTCCCCCTTAGACAACTGTCTAAGTTTGCACGTTCTCCCCGTGTCTGCGTGGGTTTCCTCCAGGTGCTCCAGTTTCCTCTCACAGTCCAATGATGTGCAGGCTGGGTGAACTGGCCATGTTAAATTGCCTGTAGTGTTCAGGATGTGTAGATTAGGTGGGTTTGAGGAATGGGTCTGGATGGGATGCTGTGAGGGTCAGTGTGGACTTGTTGGGCTGAAGGGCCAGTTTCCACACTGTAGGGATTCTATGGATCTGTTTCCAACTTCTCCATTATCATTTCCCCAGCCTCATTCTCAAAGGAGCCTGTGTTCACTTTGGCCTCTCCCTACCCACTTTGTTAGGATTTAAAAATTTGATTACTATTCATTTTATATTACTTGCTAGTTTACCCTCAGTTTATCTTCCCCTTCTTTTGGTCATCTTTTGGTTTTTAAAACTTCCCCAGTCCTCTGGCTTACCACTTGTCATGTTATGTTTTTTTCTTCCATTTTGATGCAGTCCTTAACTTCCTTGGTTCACAATGGTTGATTTATCCCCTTCCTAGAATTGTCTCTGTCACTATGATATATCTTTGTGAGTAATTAGCTAAGTTCTTAAACATCTGCCATTGTCTAACAACAACCTTTTTTGTGGAAAAAGAAAGTTCCTTTCCCAGTCCACTCCAGTCAAGTCTGACTTCATTATTTTGTAATTACCCTTATTTATGTTTAATAAGGTTGTTGCCAGCCCACGTTTCCCATTCAACTTGAAGGCTGAACTCTGCCACGTTGCGGTCACTGTTTCTTAGGAGATCTTTTACTCTGACATCATTTTTTGAACCTATTTCATTACACATCACCAGATCCAAAAAAGCCTGATCCTAGTTGGACCCTCAACATATTGTTCTAGGAACCTTTCCTGAGTAGACTTTAAATTATTTCTTGTGGCTATCTGTGTCAGTTTAATTTTTCCAATTTTCGTGAAGGTACAAAGTCACCCATGATTAATATACTGTCTTTTTTGCATGTGCCCATTATCTTATTTAATCTTTGTGCTACCAGTATAGCTACTGCTGGGGTCCTTTTTGGATTCCTCCTACCAGCATCATCCTCCCCTTGTTATTTCTTACATCTCTAATCCATGACTAGCTCTTACTATGATGTGGAGGTGCCAGTGTTGGACTGGGGTGGACAAGGTCAGAAATCACACGAGACCAGGTCATAGTCCAACAGGTTTATTTGAAAACACAAGCTTTCGCAGCCTCAGTCCTTCATCAGGTGTTAGTGATACTACCTCTCTAACGTCTCTCACTGTCCGAAAGCTTGTTTCCAAATAAACCTGTTGGACTATAACCTGGTGTCGTGTGATTTCTGACTGAGTTCTCGCATCTTACTTATTCCATCTCACTATCAAAGCTATTCTATTGCCCTTTTATCCCTGCCTATCCTATCGTAAAGTCTCACACTTCTGAATATTTTGATCCCAACTTTGATCTCCTTTTGGCCATATCTTTGTACCGGCTATAAGATCATCACATTGGCCTCTGTTTGTGCCGTTAGTTGATTTATTTTCTTCTGACTAGAACGTGCATTTAAGTAAAGAGCTGTTAATTTTGATATAATTACTTTTTTCCCACTTTTACACTTTGTTGCTGTCTTCAGAAGTTTGTTCACTTTGTACCTTCCTGTCCCACTCTGGGTTTCATTACCTGAATAACAGCTCTTCGATTCAATGCTGCCATTTTCTTGTGCTTTGTAAGCTTTTGTTCCCCTCTCCCAAACACCCTCTAATTTGGCTACACTTAGCATTGTGTAAAGAGTTGCAGTCATTTTGAGTGGATGATAAGATGGTTTGGGGCTAGGAATGGTTAATTTGTGTGGCTTGGATCTGAAACAGTAATGAATATGAGACTGTGCACTCGTGTGCAATGAAGTTTCAGCTATGCCACCTATGTGCCCGAAACAGTTGGCTTCTGGCTGCTTTCTTATTATGTGTAACTCTGGATTGCTAATGTTTGATTGAAGGTATGGCGCTTTGAATCCTGGAAGGTCCTAGCAGTGGCAAGCAATTACACCTACGGTGAATGGAAGAATATGACAAGCGGGGCACCATAGGAGCTGAAATAACTCCACAGAAGCTGGTATCCCGTCACCAAGCCATCCTTTATTTACATGACACTGATCCAGCTTCCTCAGAGTGAACACTCCAGTTTATACCTGCCAGCTGGGGCGCCCTGATTACACCAGGTTAACAGCCCCAATCAGCAAACTCATGTTCCTGGTCTATCTGGCTGACCTTGTTATATTCACTATGGGGGATAGTTTGGGATAACAGCTTTTATCTAGCTGCTTCAGTTTCCTCCCACAATCCAAAGATGGGCACATTAGGTGGATTGGCTGTGCTAAATTACCCATCGTTTCCAGAATCGTGCAAGCTAAGTGGATTAGCAATAGTAAAGGTGCGGAGAAAGTGGACGGTGTGGTGGGTCCAGGTGGGATGCTCTTCGGAAGGTCAGTGCAGACTGAATAGGTTGAATGGCATCTTTCCACACTGAGCAAATATCTTTTTAAAATAAAGTGGCTGTATAAGATACAAAAACCCAAATTTGCTCTTTACGGCATAAAAGTTGATTATTTTTCATGATTTATTTCTGCAAATGAAATATTTATAGTAGTATAATTTCTTGAAGGAAATTCGCAAATTTCAGCTCATTCCACATAGAGGGAGTTACCTGTCTGTTATTTCTCTATTTCTGTTAGGGATACATACTGCAGATGCATTTTCATCAAAAAAACTTGATATGCCACTCGTAGTCTAAAATGTTATCAATGCTTTCAGTTCCTTTTGATGGGCAAGAGCTAGTCATGCCCTGTTGCACACAATAACACTCCATTCACTAAAATACTATACTACAAAGTTCAATTCCTTCCAGCAATACTGATGCACAATGATGTGACTTCTTCTCCCTTGTGTGGAAAGGTGCCATTCAACCTATTGAGTCTGCACTGACCTTCCAAAGAGCATCCCACCTGGACCCACCACACCGTCCACTCTTTTTCTGCACCTTTACTATTGCTAATCCACCTAACTTGCACGATTCTGGAAACGATGGGTAATTTAGCACAGCCAATCCACCTAATGTGCCCATCTTTGGACTGTGGGAGGAAACTGAAGCCGCTAGAGAAACTGAAGCTGCTCATTAGGAGTGCCTAAGTGCTTGTCTGACATTACTCTCCGTTACTTCCAATCGTAAGGGGTACGTTTGACGTATTACCGCTTCCTTTATGCCTTAAAGTGGGTTTTGGGAAGTAGCATTTTGAAAATCATTCGAGGAAATGAGCTGCTAACTTCAGTCACTTGATTTTCAGGCCAACCTGCATTGAAGCAGCTGGGATACTGATGATTGTGGCCGGAGGCGGGGGGAATGGTTCCATCCAGAGGACAAATTCACATGGCAGCTCTGCTGAAAAGAACACGTGCACACAATTTTAAATGAAAAGTTCTTCCTGTGAATCAACAGTGGCTCACTGCTTTGAACTGCCTGCTGGCAAGCTTCTGCTTCAGGTCACAGAGCATGGAAGTGGGCAAACACAGGGTCAAGTGATGGCAGGTAAAACCACAGTGGCCATTTTTGTTGCCATTGCCATCGTGAATTCAACAATCCGTTCTTGGGGTGGTGCAACTTGGGAGGCTGACCGTTTCTTATGTTACCCTTTGTTTTGGGGGACACTTTTGTTTCTGTGACATTGCATTTATTTTTGCATATCATGGACTATTACTAAAGCACTTCCCCTGGGGATGTACAATGTTTTGAATTTTTATTCTGCTTCTATGAACAATACCTTTTTCTTTGTGGTGCCTCTTAATGGTTCCATCGTGGTTAAAAACATATGGTTCAGCAGTAGAGAGGACGCACTGAATAGGAGAATAAATAGGCAGGTGATAATAGAGGCGGCATGTGTGCAGTAATCTGCCCCTCCCTGTTCTCCACCCCATGTACCCATCTTTTCATCCTCTAGACTTCGTAGGCTCGATATGCCTGCAGTTCTGTTGAGGAGCAGTGCATGTGGCAGCTTGACTTCCCTTCTGCAACAAAATCCATAGCCGATTGCTTCACCTCCTGAGTGTTGAATGTTGATTCATGGCCGTTATATGACTGAGTTTCCTCACCTTTGAGCTCCTTTTAAGACTTCGGCAGTCGATGTCAGTAATATCAATTATAAACCCAATTGATTCCTTGCTTACAGTTGAGCAACCTGCTGCCTCTCAGCATCAGGGACCCGAGTTCAATTCCACCCTCGGGCGACTGTCTGTGTGGAGTTTGCACATTCTGCCTGTGTCTGCATGAGTTTCCTCCTGGTACTCTGGTTTCCTCCCACAGTCCAAAGATGTGCAGGTTAGGTGGATTGGCCATGCTAAATTGCCTGTAGTGTTCAGGGATGTGTAGATTAGGTGGGTTATAGGGGGATGGGTCTGGGTGGGATGCTCCAAGGGTCATTGTGAACTTGTTGGGCCAAAGGGCCTGTTTCCACACTGTAGGGATTTTATAAAAAAAACACTTCCATGCTCTGTGACCTGAAGCAGAAGCTTGCCAGCAGGCAGTTCAAAGTAGTGAGCCACTGTTGATTCACAGGAAGAACTTTTCATTTAAAATTGTGTGCGTGTTCTTTTCAGCAGAGCTGCCATGTGAATATGTCCTCTGGATGGAACCATTTCTTGGTCTTGGGGTTTTCCAGGTGCACTTGGTCCTGCCCATTTTTGCTCAATGTGACACCTATTGTCAACCACTCTCTGTATCAGTGATGCTAGCCAACTACCATTTCCAAGTGCACCACCCTTTTAAGGGCCTTCAGGCTATAATTAAGCAGCTGCCAGATTTACCACACTGCCAACTGGCATGCTGCCTAGAAAGAGCAAGATTAGCACTGGCACACGGCCCGTTCAAATTAAATGACCACACACAGGCTCCTGATCTGCGTTGTTGGAAGGGAAAGAACAGGGGTTATCTTCCAGAGGATTTGGCACCCCAATCTACCCCAAAAACCTACACACTTGCAGGGCTCCAGTTATCTCAAGGACTTAGAAATGGAGTATAGGAACAAGGAAAACTACATAATGGCAAAGTTAAGTTATTAGCGATGGGTGGAAAACATTTGTGCGTTTCTTTCTGATTCATACCTTATTAGTATCAATGCTCACTTCTGAAGAATTTGTGCAGAGGCATCTCCTCCTGTTCTCGTACTGTCCCTTTTGCAGTTTGCCAGTTTCTCTTCCAAAATGGCCAGTACAATTTTAGTCTGTGTCCTGTTGAATGCTTTTGCTGAGGGAGGCAGCTTTGTACATTGTACATGATGGTAGGAAGCAGTGGGTGTGCCAAGGGGGCAGGGGGAGTAGTTGTGAGGGCAGTAACTGGCTTTGAGGCTGAGTGTTCAAGGAGAAGGAAGTGCATTAGAGGGGAGGTGTGGGCAGGGAAAGTTTAACATTCTGTTCTGAAGAAGAATGACAGTCAGCTGAACATGTCAACTTGGTTTCCCACTCTAAAGACTCGCCAGATGGGCTGAATATTTCCAACAATGTTGTATAAAAATTTTAAGATGGTGGGGCTAAAATAAGATAGTACTGAGCCTGTACAGAGATGACAGTGATGTGAAGTGGAGCCGTACTTTGCTAGTTCTGATCAGATCACTGTCTTTTGCAGCTCAGTCTTAGGAATAACTTTGATTCGATTTACCAACACTGTCCATTGCCGCTGCCTGACTTGGCAGGACACACATTGGGAATCGGAGGTGCAGAAGATCTCCTTATTGCATGCTTGTTCTGCAAGCACCTTCATGGCTGCATTGGACTATCGGGGGTAGGGAGATCCCAGCATCATGATGCCAGATGCTTTGAAAAACCCATTTTCCACAAGAACCATTCTTCAGGTCACCCTGTCTGATTTCTCGCCCTTGCAATTGGGAAACTGCCTAGATGGAGCTCTGTTAGCACTGGTGCCTAGCCAGTTCACTGTAAATAACACCCAGTCACATTTTGCCATGCACTACAGGTCTGTCTTCTCTGTACTCAGGTTGGAAATCACCCCCAGAACCTATACTGGAAGTGTAAAGTGCAGATTCAGGGAACCGAAAACAGAGGACTATTCATGTCTGCTGTGAGTCAGTTAATAGAACTCTAGCCCTCTGAGTCATCAGGTCATGGGTTCATATTCCACTCCAGAGACCTAAGCACATGATTCAGGGTGACATTTCAGTACAGTTCTGAGAGATTGCTGAACCATCGGAGGTGCTGTATTTTAGATAAGGTGGTAAACTAACATCCCCGGGGAAGATTGTAAAAGATCCCACTGCAATGTATTGAGGAAGAGAAGTGGAGCATTCCCCGATATCCTGACCAACTTTTATCCAGCGATCAATCTTTCAAAAATCTGCTCATTGTCACATTGCTGAATGTGGGATCTTACTCTGGGTGATTTGCATGCACTATTCCAACAGTGATTACATTTCCACCAAGTATTAAATTGGCAGCAAAGCACCTTGCAGCGTCTTGGATTGTGAAATGTGCTAGATGAATGTAGTTTTACATAACTTGATGTGGTTCTGTGGGCCTGATAATAATTAGGCTGCATGAGGCAGCAGTAAGCACAGTATGAAGAGTACATCCCTAACTCCAAACTCTTTAAAGGCTAATGTTACTTAGTTGCTGCTTCAAACCATACCTGTACTCACCTTGCCAGCCAGGTGGTGAGATGGGAATTTGTGCAGGGTACATTGGCAGGAATTCCAATGGCTCCTTCATGGAACCAAGCTCGAAGTTGCATCTTAAATTGGAGGGATTGGGCTGGGAGAATTTTTTCTTTTTGTTTCTTGAGCTAGGAGAAGCATTCACGGTTGCTTTCTTAATGGCTGGTTTCTAATGCTGAGACTGCAAAATGTTTGCATTTTGAGGGAAGTAGGAACTTTACTACTTGAATCAGAGAATTGACATGCAGGTATAGCAAGCAATTGGGAAAATACAAGATAACAAGCATGGGGCTGGATGAACACAGCAGGTCAAGCAGCATCATAGGAGCAGGAAAACTTGACATTTCGGGCCTAAACCCTTCATCAGAAATGGGGGAGGGGAAGAGGGTTCTGAAATAAATAGGGAGAGAGGGGGAGGCGGATAGAGGAGAGGATAGGTGGAGAGGAGGCAGACAAGTCGAAGAGGTGGGGATGGAGCCAGTAAAGGTGAGTGTAGGTAGGG
>JAHRHZ010000051.1:17816451-17830633 GCA_024137785.1 Ginglymostoma cirratum | reverse complement strand
ATGTCCATCCTGGGCCTCCTGCAATGCCACAGTGATGCCACCCGAAGGCTGCAGGAACAGCAAGTCATGTTCAGCCTGGGAACCCTGCGGCCCAATGGTATCAATGTGGATTTCACAAGCTTCAAAGTCTCCCCTCCCCCAACCGCATCCCAAAACCAGCCCAGATCATCTCCACCTCCCTAACCTGTTTTTCCTGTCACTTATCCCCTCCTCCCACCTCAAGCTCCACCCCCATCTCATATCTACTAACATCATCCAGCCCCCTTGACCTGTCTGTCCTCCCTGGACTGACCTATCTCCTCCCTACCCCCACCCCCCACCTACACTCACCTTTTACTGCCTCCATCCCTGCCTCTTCGACTTGTCTGCCTCCTCTCCACCTATCCTCTCCTCTATCCGCCTCCCCCTCTCTCCCTATTTCAGAATCCTCTTCCCCTCCCCCATTTCTGATGAAGGGTCTAGGCCCGAAACGTCAAGCTTTCCTGCTCCTATGATGCTGCTTGGCCTGCTGTGTTCATCCAGCCCCACACCGTGTTATCCAGTATTGTGTGCATGTCTGGAATCCACGTTATCGGAGGGATATGGAGAGGGTGCAGAGGACATTGACAAGGATGTTGTCTGGGCTGGACAGTTTTAGTTAAGAAGAGTGAATGGATAGTCTGGGGTTGTTTTCCTTGGTGTAGACGAGAATGAGGGGGAATATGAATGTGATGTATAAAATTATGAGGGGCATGGATAGGTTAGACGGAAAGGAACATTTCCCTTTGATGGAGGGATCAGTGACCAGGGGCACAGATTTAAGGTAAAGGACAGCAGGTATAGAGGGGATGTGTGGAAAAACTTCATTCACTCACAGGATGGTAGGAGTCTGGAACTCACTGCTTGTAAGGGTGGCAGAATCAGAATCCCTCATAACATTTAAGAATTATTTAGATGTGCACTTGTGATGCCAAAGTGTATAAGGCTACAGGCCAAGTGTTAGAAATTGGGATTAGAATAGTTATGTGGTTATTTGTGGATGCAATGATCCAAAGGGCCTTTTTTTTTGGTGCAGTATGACTTTAATCTCCCTTAATATCTGCTGTTCCATCATTCAAGGAGGAAAGCAGGCCCCTAAAGGGCAGCAACAGTCAAGAAGGACTGTGAGCTGCCTGACATTCAGTTCCTCATCCCTTATGTGGACAGTGCCCTGACTCTGACCATACCAAGCAGCTGACTGTCTCCATGACCCTGGACTGGTATTGAAGGCCACCCCTTGACTTACTGAAACAGGGCATCTTGAGCAAAAGCTATCCACTTTTACTTGACTGAGGCCCACCAACAATCACGTCAGGCTTCCTTCCCTTATTCTGCATTGAACAGCAGGGCAAGACAAATGTAATATGAGCCTCATATCTCTGGCTGAGGTAGCAAAGTGCAAAAGGGCAAGGCAAGGCAAGGCGTTATGAGCATCTGAATAGGGTCAAAATAAGTGAGCATTTTGACAGTGCGTGAAGATGCAGCCTGGTCCAGTCAATGAGTTGGGTGCCTATACCTGAATGCAAAGTTGTCTTGATGCAGCACTATGATGATAATTGCTAGTGCTACACCTCAGGCAGCACCAAAGTGCAGAAAAGTCTGTAAGTGGATCAGAGATGTGCCATGAGCATTCTTGGAGGCTGGTACCTGTCAGATGCCAATGCCAGTGACATGGGATCTGTGTGGTTGGTGCCTATGGATCATGCCTTAAATTGTTGGTGCCTTGTGTCCAATTTGAAGGTCACTCAGAGCAAGTGGAGAGCTGCATTTGACAGGTACCTGCTCTGATTGGCGTGCTGGGTTTGAGGTCTAGCTTGTTCAGCGAGTTTCGTAAGATAGAACACTGAATGTTAATGGGGTGTGTTGGGCTGTCAATAAGATGTTTAACAAGATATAATCAATCATTCTTAATTGGCAACTCAGTTACCTAGCAAGAAATTTATCGCATCACTTGCCAAAAGCATAAAAGATAGAGCAAGATCTCCTGATGCTGAGATGGGCCTCACTGGAGTTCTCGTCGGATTCTGCCACATGCCTCACCATAGATTACATCATTCAGCTCCTTGTAATAATCTGTCCAGAGAGGTTCTTTCCTATTTCCAATTGCTTTGTTTGCAAAAAGAGAATGACTTAAACTTTGAAGCAAACAGCTTCTAATTGTCTCACCAAATTGTCACCTTTTAGTTGATTGTTCAAAAAAAAATGCTAATTGCCAACAGCTGTCAGACAGGGATGGCATTGGTGGTGGAGCAGGGGTGAGGAACAGATGCACAGGGATTCTGACTCGAGCTTGGTGAAAGCCACAGGGAAAAAAGTGTAAACAACCACAATGATTTTTAGTTTGTCACTGCATCACTCTGGGTCAAAGTGTGATGCTAATGTGCAACGGGAAATGTATTCAGGGATGTTTTATACACTCGCACATCCACACAATCTGGTGGGAAAGAGGTGATACTGCACCACAATAAACAGGGCACATCTGCCACCATTTTTAGTTCTCAACACAAACTCTATTCACTAGACAGAGTCCATTCCATCACTAAAGCTGCATCCAATTGATGCAACCTCACATCCCATGTAACTCTGAGCTGAGCATCCAATGCCACGTCACGAAGACCACCAACTTTACCCTCTGTAATATCACTCGATTCCACCACTCCATCAGCTTGCTGGTTCCTGACATCCACATGCAGGCCTTTGCTACCAACAGATTTGGCTTGTCCAATGCTCCCTTGACTAGGCTTCTACTTCCACCTTCCATATATTTCAGCTTACACAAAACTGTACTGTGTACTTCCACTCAATCAAGTCCTAATCACCCATCATACCAGTGCTCATTGACCTAGACTAGAACCCGGTCAGGCAATGCCATGAATTTAAAATTCTCATCCTTATTTTGAAATCTTTCTTGCTCCAGCTTTTGTAACTTAGTATAAGTCTACCACCTCAGATCTGATTATCTAATTTTAGTTGCTTATGTATCCTCAATGCGCACCACTGGCAGCAATGCCTTTAGTGCCTGGTTCACAGTTCTGGAATTCCTCCCCTAAGCCTTTCTGCCTCTCTCCCCCTTCCTGTAAGGCATACTTAAAGTCTATGTGTTTGACCAAATCTTTGTTTACCTCCCCTAACATTTCTATGTGGCCCTATACCAAATTTTTCTGTGAAGTGCCTTGGAATTTTATGTTGTCAAAGGTGTTATATAAACACAAATCCTCATTATTCCTCCCTGTATCATTTATAGGGGCCTCGACATGGCTTGCCTACTTCATAAAAAACCTTAATTGCACGTGCAATCGGGGTCCTATAACATACACAAATTCCAGTGTAATTTTAAGATATGAATTTGCTGAGCTGGCATCATACACGATTTGCCCTTTGGTACGTGACCTAACCTGTAGGTCTTAAATATTGGTCCCCAGTTCCTCCCACCTCCACACATATCTCTAAAGGTATTTTTGGGCCCAGGGAGACCACAATCACTATATCATTTCTGTGTCAGCTCCCTGCTGCAGTCAGCCAGTTTGCTACCTGCTTCAATCATTGAGTCCACTCATTTTGTTTTTCAAAGACAGGGGTGTACAGTACAAGAGTAAAGAAGTAATTAAAATGTGTGCAGATCAGTGGTTAGGTCATGGGTGAGAGCACTTTTGTTCCCCTTCCCCCACTCACAGCAGACAACATAGATTCGTCAGGTGATGCTAGGAATAGGAAACTTTAGTTATAAGGAGAGATTTGAGATTGCAAACTGATACATAGAAGGATATTAAACCAGGTCCTTGAAAGAGTATTTCAATCAATCACATTCCTCTGTTCTTTGCCCAAAGTTTTCTCTTTCAAATTAGATAGTTTCTTTCTTCTGAAAGTTACTTCTGAATCTGCTTCCATCATCCTTTCTGCCAATCCACTCTAAATCATCATAACTTGTTATGTTAAAAAACCTTACCTTAAAGATGTCTTTTCTGTTTACTGATCCTCTTATGAACAGGTTCCCCCTATTTACTCCCTCAGAACTGCTCCATTTGAACACCTCTATTAAATCTTCACCCTACTTCTCCCCTAGACTAAGGATTATAGCATCTCTGGTCTCTTCACACAGCAAGAAGGCAGCTCATCACCACTTCTTCCAGGGCAATTACAGATGGGCAAAACATGCTGGACTAGCCAGTGACTCCCACATCCCATGAGCAAACAAAAAAAAGAGATACCTCCTCTCATCTATAATTCTGTAAACCCCTCTATAAGGATTTAATATCTTTCCTTAAGCATGTGGCCCAGGATCAGACAATACTGCAAGTAGGGTCCAACCAATGATTTATCAAGATTTAATTTAATAAGACATTTGATCTATTTCCACTACAGCAGAGAAGACCAATCTGTTTATATAGAGGTTTATAATGTTACGAATAGTATTGTTCAAGTAATTAGGGAAAGGCTATTTCCTCAAGTTGTGGGTTCCGAAGCAATTTAAAATAGTCACTACAACATTGAGGAAAGGATATAGGAGAACATATTTATGATTTTTTGCAGAGGGTTGTTGGACCATTAAATCGTCAACCACAGAGGCAGAGATTTTTAAATGAATAAAATCTGGATAAATATTTGCAGCAGAGGGAACGCAGGCCCACGAGACATTGTGGCTGTAGAATTAATCTGGATGGTTGTTGCAGAGTTGGCAGAGGCAGAATGGCCTTTGTTTCTACAAAATCCTATAGATCAATTATGTGTTTCATTTTAAAATTCATATCCTCCTATTTAGGTTCAAATAACACTTCTTTTGGCGATTGAGAAGTTAATTAAGAAGTTTACAATTTTTGTTCCACCAGAAAGGTGTCTCACTGGCCAAGCGATGAGTAACTTTTAAAACATTTTTTCCAGTGCTGACCCAATGGAAAATTGAACATATATTTTGTTCACTCTGAAGCTGTGCCCATTCCAAGGTGTCTGGGTGGACGTTTTCTCATTTTTGGAACGAGCAACAGCGGTACTGAAGTGGTAACAGCTACCGTACATACTCGTGTAAAAGTCGATTTTCTAAGGCTAAATTTTTAGTCAAAGGTTAGGGGCCGACTTTAGATGTGTAACATCTTAAAATCCACCCTCACCCATCACCTGGCTATCACAAAGTCGGCAGGTCAGAAACAATACCCACCAACCCAGCCCACAAAAGTAGCACGACAAAAGCCAAACATATGTGCAAAGATACCCAGAGCCTTCAATGGTGCACTATTCTATGATTTTACCCAGTAAGTTTGTACCAGGGCAAGGTTGACTCCAGGAACAAGTGGGGATAAGTAGAAAGCATTTGAATTCTTTGGACAAAAGTCCCAGGTCTACCAATAAACCAAATATATGAAAGGCCCAGCCTTTCTGAACCCTCTCTCCCTTGTCTGCTTCCAGGCTACGGCTTTGTGTCAATGGCTTATGCACAGAATTACAGAGTCAACACAACATGCTAGATCCCTCTCTGCAATAATCTGCAGTAAAGTTTGACTAAATCCATTCCTCCACTTTATCCCCATAGCCGTGCAGGTTTACTTCCCGCTAGGGACACACCAATTTCTATTTGAAATCATTGATCATTTCCAGTCAACCCACTTTAATATCCAGGTAAGTCTGCATGTCAATGGGGTGACTGTTAGGACAAGCAAATTGAAATAATGTCATCCTATGTACCTTTCCAACATTGCCATCAGAACAACTTGCTGTCACCCTGGATTGCTATACAGAATGAGTGAAACATATATTTACATTTTAAAAAGGAACAGAAAGGCCATGCAATCAATCATTCCCTTTAAAACAAAACTCGACAGGCAGCACACTCAGGCCACCTGCTAAAGCCATTCCATTTACCTCTTCCCCCAGACACTTTAACCAAGTGAAACACAAGAGTCCGCTGAAACTATTCAAAATACTCTGGACTCTAGGAATCTGGTAGATGAAAGTGTAACTTCCTTCCCCTTCTGCCACTGTTCCAGTCATGCTGAAAATCTAGGCTAGGGGCTCCACCTCTAATGTGAGGACATTTAGACTGAAATTTTAGCACTATTGACGTGTGATTTAATCAATGTAAACTACCAATGTGCTGGAGGATATGTGCTAAAAATGCTGTATAAAAGAGAGTCAGGGATCAAATTTAGAGATGATATCAGAACTGAGCGGGTGTAATTAAGAGACTGTAACCATCAGGGAAGACTGAATGTGCCAGGCATCTAGAATTTAAAAAAGCTGAGCGATAAAATTCTTTAAAATTATGAAGGGATTCAATAGGAAAGTTATGGAGAAAATAGTTCTACTTATGACAGTGCCCAAAGCTTGTAGCACAGATGTTCACTAATACATCCAACAGAGAATTCTGGAGAAACTTCATTGGAAACCACCAGAAAGTGGTTAACATATAGCATGTGTAACCATATTAAGTGCTAATAGTAGATGCATTTAGGTGGACACAAGAAAATTCCATGAAGGTAAATGAATAGAAGGCAACACTGATCAGGTGATTTGGAGTAGGAGGTGCATTACATGAAGCCTAAATATCACAGCACAACACAAGTGGACTGAATGGTCTGTTTCAGCCCTGTAATTTGTATCTAATATGCCATGTCAAGTACCCAGAAGGAGATAAGTTGGTCTTCAAGGCAATGACTAACTTCATTACATCTTGGTCCATTCATGAACAAAAGAGCTGAGCTCAAGAATGAGGTGGCAGTGACTGCCTTTGACATCAAACACACCTACATGTTTCCCTCCAAGTCACACCATCCTGGCATGGAAATATATCACTGTTCCTTTGGTGTTACTCCGTCAAAATCCTGGAACTCCATACTAAGAGCATTGAGGGTCTACTAACGGACCCCTGAGATTTAAGAAGACAGGTCAACAACACGTCTTAAACGCAATTAAGGAAGATCGAAAAATGCTGATCTTGCTAACAATGTATGTCCCATGAAAGAATAAAATAAAATTTGGGTTTGATACCAATGGAGTGGAAATTGAACACAGCATCAAACCAAGTTTGTAGAGTGCTCAAGGGCTCCTTGGATCTCCTGAATAATTTTTAAACCTTCCCTGCAATTAATTGAAGTGTTTAAAGGAGAGGTTCCACGTACTCCCTCTAAATATTTATATTCCAATCAACAGGCAACAAGGTCTGTGCATATTAGTAGCAATATATAAACAGCACTCTCTCTCTCTCTGCCAAACTGACAGTGGTTGCTGCTCGATAAACACAACTAAGTATTTACATTCCGGAGCATGAGCTTGAAAGGTCAGAGGTCATTTTTCTAACTTAATAGGCTGTATTCTTGTATAAGGTTACTGTTATTGCTTTTTGATTAACAGTGTAGAATCAAACTGATGAGACTCCGAACAGTAACAAATGTACCGCGCTGAAAGAAGTTTATACAGAGTTTGGACTTGAAACCAAAACCAATATTGCATCATCCAAACAGCAATCATTTCCAAATTAGTTAAGAGGATCAACTGCTCATGCTGCAATAGGTCAGCAGTCTCAAAGCTGTTCCAGACATTATAAGTATATATATACATACATACATACATACATACAAACACACACGCACACGCACACACACACACACTTTATTTTTATATATATATTATGGGGGAGACAGAGAGAGAGAGAGAGAGACAGCTCACAGTCCCATGACCAGTGCTGCTTTACGGGAAGTATCACAAAAACCACAAGTAATGGCGGGACTATATCAAGTACACTGCACCAACCACAAATCCTCTATCACATGGTTATATGCATCACACCAGTTGCAAGATCACTTTCCATAATACATGAATTTCTTTATTTAAAGGGATATCAAATGAACTGAAGATTATTTTTAACTTGCTTCACACTTATCCAAGTCACAAATGCTTTCATATATATTATGGTTCTAAATTTGTGAAGTACACCATACCATGCTATGCTCATGAAGCTGTACTTAAAATGTAACACGTTAACAAAGATTAAGTTTGTTTTGTATTGCGTTACTACAATAAGCTTCAAAATCTCCCCTCCCCCAACCGCATCCCAAAACCAGCCCAGCTCATCTCCACCTCCCTAACCGGTTTTTCCTCTCACCCCAAGCCACACCCCCATCTCCTATCTACTAACATCATCCCGCCCCCTTGACCTGTCCGTCCTCCCTGGACTGACCTATCTCTTCCCTAACCCCCTACCTACACTCACCTTTACTGGCTCCATCCCCGCCTCTTCAACTTGTCTGCCTCCGCTCCACCTATCCTCTCCTCTATCCGCCTCCCCCTCTCTCCCTATTTATTTCAGAACCCTCTTCCCCTCCCCCATTTCTGATGAAGGGTTTAGGCCCGAAACGTCAAGTTTTCCTGCTCCTATGATGCTGCTTGACCTGCTGTGTTCATCCAGCCCCATGCTTGTTAACTACAATATTGACTTCAGTTGTGTTCTTTAACGACTCATTTTCAAGAATATTAGGTGCATAATATTTTTTAATTCCCTGCAAAAACACTCAAACCCTAATTCTATCACTTTGTGACAGCATAGCTAAGAATGTGAACATAGCATTAATTAGCGAACTGCCAGTTAAACTCAAATCTCTGACCACCTCTATGTAGTATATTGTTGCATAAACATTTCTGCTCACTAAAAAAATTTCAGAATTTTATTTTACAACATCTGATATTGATGCAAGTTCTCAGCTTGCAGTTTCAAAAAGTAGCATAATGTCCTCAAGACTTGAACTGTTAAATACTTTCTAAATATTTTAGCTTCATGTGCAAAGAATCACAAATGAGCTAATTCTGCCAAATGATGAAACACTCAGTTTGAGCACTTGATTGTCAGCTTTGAACTGTGTAATTTCAGCTGTTAATCATTTTAACATGCATAGTTACCATTAGCAGGTAGATATGAGAAACGCTGGCTTTGGCTCCTCTTCCGTTTCCCATTGCATACATAGAAATAAACTTGAACAGGGCTCGTAATGCGTTGATTGCGATAGGGTGGGATTTCAACTATGAGCGAACTCTGCAATAGAGAAGAAATAGGCTGACATGGTGCAATATCAAGCACAAATAAAAAAAGTGTTTCTGCATCTTTTAATCAAATGAATAAAAAAGTGATTGTGAAAAACTATAACGCTACATTTTGAGTAACAGTATCGCAGCTTACAAGTATGTTGAAGACATGTGGAAACATTTCTTTAGCCTGTAGCTGCAAAAGTTGCAGACACATTGGTACAAGATGTTTACTATTTAATACCCATTGATAAAATATGACTTCACTCTTTTCCCCTTGAATTATGTAAATGTATTGGTTCCTGCTCTGGAGGTGCTTATTCTCCAATCAGGTATTAAAAGAACATTCTTCATATGTAAGTCTAGACTGTGAATATTGTTAACTGTACCAATCAAAATTAAGCGTATACAGGTGAATGACATTGAATGGATGGTTACTTGAGCACATGTAAAGAGAAACTTACTGGCAACAGGTGAGAATTAAGCTAGGAAGTATATATCTGTAATGATTCTTTTCTGTGACTGAATCTGCGCTAAGTAAAAGTTGGCTTTACTTTCTATCTTCAATGATTGTCCATAAAGAAGTTTAAGTAATAATGTCAGACTCAGCCTCTATTCATCTACTGCCCATTCACCAAAAGTCATTGGATTAGTGAAAAAAGACTGAGAATTCCAATCCTGGTCAAGAAAAGGAGGGAACAATTTGTTTGTTTTTAAACACATTTTAAATTGAATTAAGTGATTTATTGTTGCCTGCATTTAACAAATAAATAGTGAAAAGTATGATATGTCACCACACTCCGGCACCATTTTAAGTTACAGAAGATATAAAGATATAACTAGAATATAACAAATACAGTTCTTCCTCTCTTCTTGTGCTCTGCTCAACTTCAGAGGGGGCAAGGGAGTGTCTACAATGAGCGCTGGGCCCACCAAGGCCCCCACATGATAGTCCATTCCAGAAGTCCTGCTCCAGGGCCACCATCACTGCTACTGCATTCCAGAAGTACCACACAGGCTCTACCACACCACTGTTAAAGCACCCACTGCTCCCATCGATCAGCCAAGACGGGCCTACCATACTGCTGCAGCTGAAACCCAACATCCCGATTCCAAAGCTGACCGCAGACGTTGCCTTCTCTGCCAACCATAAAGGCTGCCCTGCTCTTGCCACCATCTTGAAAGCTGCTGCCACCACCATGGCCTTGAGCCCTGCACTTGTGGACACACCAACAAAGTCGCCATGTTCTGGTGCCATCTCTCACCACTGGCCCACAGTCACTGCCATCACAAGCTCACCCAAGGGCTCATTCACCCCTGTGCTAGGCTCGCTCTACTCCACGCTGGGCTCTTTGTTGCACTGACCCACCGAAGAGCATCCCACCCAAACCCAGCCCCCACTCTACCTCTGTATCTCTGCATTTACCATGGCTAACTCACCTAGCCTGCAGATTCTTGGACACCACAGGGCTACTTAACATGGCCAATCCACCTAACCTGCACATCTTTAGACTGTGCGAGGAAATCGTAGCACCAGGAGGAAACCCACACAGACACCGGGAAAATGTGCAAACACCACAGAGTCAGCTGAGGCGGAATCAAACCCATGCCCCCGGTGCTGTGAAGCAGCAGTGCTAACCACTGAGCCACCGCGCCGCCCCATATCATTAGAAGTTGCTGGGCTACGACTGGATCAAGGTTATTGATAAACATCAATTTTCCATCGCTAATTGAGTATTAGCTATTATGCAGTCTATAGTATTAAACCCATTTAATTAGCCAGTATCTTCCTCACCATCCAGTTAAAGTCAAGGTAGCTCCAAGCAAGATTTAGAGTTTCCACATTGTTGGAAGCTAATTATTGGTGGCTTCTTAATAATTAAAAGTGGTTGAGTTAGACAGTTTAACATTGGTCCCTTGCACACTCATTGTTTTGGAAGCTTCAACTTGTAAACAGCAAGAAAAAGGGCAGTTTCTTTTTATCTCCCTTGTTGATGTAGTTAATAGCCATTTAATGACGTAGCAACTAGCATTTTTAGCATTCTTAGTATGTCTTGTAGATTTCTGAAATAATGAAACAATGTTTCCTTAACATTTTAAGATTCCAAACCCAACTTGTGCTGTTCATTCATGTCACAGACAAAGATATTTTCAGCTAGTTTCTTTTCGTTTTAGTACATGATCTGTAATTCTCCTGTGTTGTATTGACAACCTCTTAAAATTGTACAGTACAGAAGACACTCTTCAGTCTTTTGGTCTGCACCAACTAAATTACTCTAAATGTACATTTGTCCCACTTACCAGCACTTGGCTCATACACCTGAATCTTATGACATTTCAAGTCCTCATCCAAATACTATTTAAAGGTTGAGAGGTATCCTGTCTCCACTACCTTCCCAGGTAGTGCATTCTGGATTCTATCACCATCGTCTAAAACCCCTTTAAAATCCTGCCTTTCACCTTAAAATTATGCTCCCTTGTTAATGATATTTCAACCAGGGGGTACAGCTGCTTTATATCCATCCTGTCTATGCTCCTCAATCTTATCAACCTCAATCATGTTCCCCCCTCAGCCTCATCAGCACTAAAGAAAACAACTAAGCTTATCCAGTCCCTCCTCATTGCTAAACTGTGCCATCCCAGGTAACATCCTGGTGAATATCCTCTGTACCCAATCCGGTGCAATCACATCGTTCCCATAGTCTGGTGATCAGAACTGCACACAGTACTCCAGCTGCGGCCTAACCAAAATTCTGTATGGCTCCGACATGACCTCTCTGCTCTTATAACCTATACCACAACTGGTAAAGATGAGTGTCCCATATGCCTTCTTAACTACCATATTAACCTGTCCTGCCACCTTAAGGGATCTGTGGACATGCACCCTAAGATCTCTGTTCCTCTGAGCTTCCAAGTATTTTGTCATTGATTGAGTACTGTCTTGTCTGTTTACTTCTTCCAATGTGTAATGATGATTATTTTTAAAGTTAACATTAAACAAACAGTTTGAGTACTAACTGTATTAACATTTCTATTCAAATTTCACATTTTAACACAGGCATTAGAATTCAGCCAGCAGAGTAAGTACACTTACAGGTTTGAAAATCTGCTTATCTGTTTTAGCCTCAGTCTCCCACACATGATGTCCATCTGGAAAAAAAACATTTTTCAATGGGATGCAGTGAACCTATTTCACTTAATTGTATTTCCAGGAGACTTTATATTGAGAATAGTAGTAACTTACATTTTTGTAATTTACAATTCTTAATATAACAGAATTAGATTTATTGTCCACCAGAATAACTTTATCTTACAATATTGATACTTACATTAGCAAGAATGCACCTTTTCCCCTAAATATGTTTGACTTTATTCTAAATTAACCATTTACCTCAAATATCTTCACTTTCTCAAAGTTATCAAAACTAGACTTGATATGATCTTATCTGTTCCATTTCCAACATAATGGGGGAACTTGATAATTTTTACTTTCAAATAGTCTTGATTTGCACAATGAAATAATCATGTTGCTCTAAACTTGCAATGCAAGAGTAGGTGAGTATGGATGACCACTTCCTCTAATGCAGCAAATGAGCACACCAAGGGCCTAACACTCTTTAGAAATAAAAGTGTCAATTTCTGCAGATGGAGAATTGTTCTTCATTAAATTCCCAGGTGGGGATGGCTACTGTAGTGCCTTACTATCTAGAATAGTGCAAAAGAAATGCATTCTGAGCATTGCTTATTTTGTCTTTTGTAATAATAATTTGATTAATTATTTTCTTCCGTTAGAGAATTTGAGTGAATTGCAGCTGAGTTCCGTTATTGCAACTAGACAATTAAGATCTTCCTGAGGGTAATTGTTTGTCGATAAAGGCTTTCAAATGGGGCCCATTAAGTTATTAGTGCAATATAATTGTATTTTAATTGTGCATAATTAATTGTTTACATAATGCTTATATAAATAAAGATGCAAGTTTCTATTGGAGTAAACGTGAAGCAAAAAGTTATAAAAATTAATACTAAAAAAGGAGAAGGATGACAGAGTTGGCACTCAATTGTCAATATAATTTGCCTTGCTCTGGGGGAAGTTGATAGGGTGAGAAATTTACATGGGAACGGTGGAGTATCGGACTGAAAATGGCTGTGCACTGCTTGTAGATTTATTTGTGCTCATGGTATCACAGTCACTTTGTAGAGGTCTTAAGGCAGACAACCTAGTAGGATTCAGTCTACTTCAGGCAAGGGCTGGCCTTGCTTGACATATGTGGAATCTGCCAGAGTCTTGAAGTATCAATGGCTGGAACATGTGCCACCTACACTGTCCAGGTATGGACTGGTAAAACTGGTAGGGATTAAAGCATTAGAAACAGTATCTGGAATAGGTTTCAGGTCCTTTGAATCAGCTCCACCATTTGAAATCATCATGGCTGATCTTCTGTAACAAACCTGCCTTTCCACACTATCCTATTATCTCTGAATTCCCTCAGCCTACAAAAATGTATTGACATAATTGGTGAATATACCCAACAACTAATCAACCGCAGCTCTCTGGGGTAGAGAATTCCAAAGATGTACAATCCTGAGCGAAGAAATTTCTCTTTTACCGCGATTAACCAACCCTTTTATATGTAGGCTGGAAACCGGTGCTCTTGATCACGAGCCAGGGGAAGCATCTTCTCACCATCCACCACACTTTGTATATTTCTCAACCAGATCAGTTCTCATTCTTTTAAACTCCAGGGAATATAGGCCTAGCCTATTTAAACTCTCCAACTAGAACAATCCCCTAAGGAATCAGTCAAGTGAGTCTTCATTTCATTCCCCCCAGGGGCAAGTATATCTTTTGTTAGGTAACGTGACCGAGCTACACAGTACTCCAGGTGTGACCTTGCTAATAACTTGTGTAATTGCATTAAGATGACTTTACCATTATATTCCAAATTCATTGTAATAAAGGCCGAAAACCATTTATTTTCCCAATTGTATCAGAGATAAAAGGTACTGCAGATGCTGGAGAATCCGAGATAACAAGCATGGGGCTGGATGAACACAGCAGGTCAAGCAGCATCATAGGAGCAGGAAAACTTGACGTTTCGGGCCTAAACCCTTCATCAGAAATGGGGGAGGGGAAGAGGGTTCTGAAATAAATAGGGAG
>JAHRHZ010000051.1:17789443-17810056 GCA_024137785.1 Ginglymostoma cirratum | reverse complement strand
GTTAAAATTGTATCAGAGATAAAAGGTACTGCAGATGCTGGAGAATCAGATAACAAGCATGGGGCTGGATGAACACAGCAGGTCAAGCCCTCTCTCCCTATTTATTTCAGAACCCTCTTCCCCTCCCCCATTTCTGATGAAGGGTTTAGGCCCGAAACGTCAAGTTTTCCTGCTCCTATGATGCTGCTTGACCTGCTGTGTTCATCCAGCCCCATGCTTGTTATCTCGGAATCGCCAGCATCTGCAGTACCTTTTATCTCTATCCAGGAATGGCTAGCTGTCTTCCCGTCACGTTCCTGTGCAAATTTCCAGTTGTCAGAGGAATGAAATTCCTTCAAGGTCACTGAAAGGATGTGTTCTCAACCAGTGAATGGAAAAGAGCATTGATGTGCAAATTATCTTGTTTCAGCAGCAAAGAATTGGAAAGGAAGATAAAGAAAGCAACTCCTCAGATCCTGGAGTCCAGACTGGTGCGATCAAACTGTGTTTCTCTCTTTTTTTCAGGAGTATTTACAATTTGACTAGCACTGTTCTGAGAGAGTCACCAGACTCGCAACGTTAACTGTTTTTTTACTTCACACATGCTGCCAGACCTGTTGAGTTTTTCCAGCAACTTTTTGTAGCATCCCGTGGAGCTATGTCGACTCACTGACAGCAACTGTCAGTTTCAGTGGAGTAGTGATGGTGATATATAAATAGTTTCGTCACCACCACAAAGCTTGGCACATTACTGTCAATCACTCCTTCACTTTACAGAAGCTGTATGCTTTGTGCAGCACAAGCATATGTTGGCAAGAGTAAAGAAAATCATTTGGTCCTTCTGGGCTGCTGGCATGGAGTCTCCCCCTGCCAGCAGTGAGTGGCAGAAATTTCATTATTCCTACATACAATTCTCCAACCGCTATTCACACCCAGGTTATAGATGAATGCTGCCTGTGGCTACACCTAACAGATACAAGTTAAAGGGTAAAAAGGGTCACTGGATTCAATATGTTTACTGTTTTCTGTCCACAGCTGCTGCCAGACCTGCTGAGTTTCTCCAGCAATTTTTGTTTTTGTTAGGTACAGATTAACAATTAGTCTGCGACCTTTAAATAGCTGAGCCTTACTTCGCTCAACACTTGAGCCTAGGTTGTATAGTTGGGAACTGAAAGCCACTTGTTGTCTTAGGACAATGTTTATTCCACAAACTGGTCTTTTGGACATCATAAGTATATATTTAAAGAAGTGATCATTATAGAGAATAATGAGTGTTTAGGGCATAGTGCCAAAAAGAACACACATCCTTTCGATCCTGACCCTTCAGCAGCAATCACTAGATGAAAATTAAAACATGGAATTTTCCACTGTAGTGATTCAGAATCAATGAAAATTTTAATATTTGATTTGAATACGTCAGTGGCTTTTCATCCTTTTGTTTAAATTAATCTGTTTTTGTTGCGCTGTAAGATAATTTCTTTATTCCTGTGGAGTGTCTATTAACATCACTGTGTCAATCAGTCTGTTAGAGGTAGGATGATTGAAAGTGGATTTAAATCCATCAAGTATATTTCACAGCCAATGAAATAAACAGCAAAACGAGTCTATTTACAGAATTAATTCAGTTTCTCTGGACTTTTGCAAGTAAAAATCTAAAACTGCAGAGAATTCTGCAAATAAAATCAGGGTTATTTATCTCCTAGGATGTATTGAGTGAAGGATAGGTATATCATAAAAGTTACACTGAGAAAATTAATTTTAGTCTCTTACGACAGTGTGGCTTCCAGGTGTGATTGGTAAACCCATAGTCAATCAGTTCAGTTCTGGTAGAGAAGTGGGACAACACCATTTTTAGCTCCTGACGTTAGTCACAAGTTAATGAAGATAAAACTCTGATTACATTAATTAGTCGGTATTGCTTTCAACATATCGTGTCTCAAATACAATCGTTGCTGCAGTGCAGAAATATGGTTAGTTTTAACCCAGGGTGAATGAAATTTATCATCACCTTTTGCACAAACTGGAAGACTGAATTGGCAGCTCTGATTTCTTTGTTGTTGACTTTCAGAGAAATGCTATTGACTGCATTTTAACATTCCAATTAATGTGCTTTCGTCTCTTCATCCTTATTGTCCTGTAAGTTCTTCTGCCATCACCTTTGCTACAGCTAAGTTGCATGGTATTTTAATAAATGCATTTTGAAGATTATGAACCATTTCACATTTGTATTCTTTTAAAGAAATGGATGAAGTTGGTTAAACGTGAACAGCCTTTGAGAAATTTGCTGACTGGTTTTGACTACCTCATTGTTATTCAAATGGTTAGCAATTTCATGTCTCATTAATAAATGCTAATTTATAAGACTAGTTAGGCCACTCTTTTGTGTCCAATTCTGGTCACCACATTACAGGAAGAATGTCGAGGCTGTGGAGAGGGTGCAGAAGAGGTTTACCAGAGTGATGCCTGGATTAGAGCATTTGAGCTGTAAGGAGAGGCTAGAAGATATTTTCTGGAGAAGGGTCCAGACCTGAAATGTCAGCTTTCCTGCACCTCTGATGCTGCTTGGCCTGCTGTGTTCATCTAGCTCTACACCTTGTTATCTTAGAAAACATTGGATTGTTTTTGCTGGAGTGATGGAGGCTGAGAGGAGACTTGATAGAAGTCTATAAAATTGTGAGATGCATAGAATGGGCTGATGTTCAGAATCTTATTCCCAGGGTTGAAATGCCTAAAACTAGGGGACATGCATTTAAAGTGAGAGAGGTAATGTTCAGAGGAGATGTGAGGGGCAAGTCTTTTGCACAAAGTGTGGTAGGAGCCTGTCAGGGATGGTGGTGGAGGGAGAAATGATAGGGGCACTTAAGGTACTTTTTAGATAAGCACACAAATATGCAAGAAATGGAGAAATATGGACCAAGGGCAAGCAGAAGGGATTAGTTTAATTTGGCGTCATCATCAGCACAACATTGTAGGCCAAAGGGCCCTTTCCTGTGCTGTACAGTTCTATGTTCTATGTTAATTGTTTACTAAGAACTGAAGTAAACTTACCTGGCTTAAGATCATCGTATCTGTCTCCTTTCTCTTGATAGCCACCCTCCAGACTGACTTAAAGTTTCCTGACTTATTTGCCACCCTGTTTTCTTTAATAAAGGCAACATGTCAAAGCATCGGTTCATTTGCAATTTTGGCCAGGGAATACGTGATCAAATATATACAAAGGATGTATTCCAAGTGACCTAAGGCACTCATTATTCATTAAGTTACCTCAGAGACTTAAAACAATCATCTTAGAACAATAAGCAAATGAGTCATCTCACAGTCTTGAAAAATTACAATATAAATAATAACATTTTGAAACAGAAATTGGTGAAACACAGTCTGGATTTAGGCAAGGAGAAGGAGAAAAAGAGAATATCAAACTGAAACAAAATCTTCAATAAATACAAAGTAAACAAAACATTTACTAATGATTCATAGTTAGAAAATGCATTCAGTTGTGTTTATCACTACAGTCTAAATAGATATTTTGCTGAAGTGTGACATCAAACGTAAGGTTATGAAATTTTTATCCAAAACTTAAATTGAAATCAAATAGTGAGAATCAGGCTGGAAGAATGACACTTGGATGTGTTTCTATTTGAACATAGGAATGAGGTAAGGCTGCATATTATAGTGAGAATTATTTGATCTGCTGGAAAAAAACAAAGTTTTAGAGAATTAGATGTACTTCCGGGGATAGAAATTGGAGGCAGCATAAACTTGCTGTATGTTGTTGACACAATGAGACTTGCAGGATCCGAAATCCTACTTGCAGATCAAGTAAAATGTAGAAGTTAGAATATGGATTGATAAAGCACACCAAAAAGACCAAAAACATACTTGGAAGGCATAAGGTAGTAGAAACAAGAATGAAGATTGAAGAATTGTGTCATAAAACTAGAAGATAAGTTTGTTTATTTAGGATAAAATGGTTTAAAAAAATAAAAAGGCAATTCCAACATCAGAAAGATAGAGATTTTATGAAGGTGAAGGAAATGTTAGCAACGGGAAAACTAAAGTTGTAATGAGGAAATGTTTACCAGGTGCTCATTCTATCTACTTTCCTGTATGCTAGATATCTGGATTAAAAAATAAAGATTTGTGGAAGCAAATGGAGACGTTTGAAATGTGGCTGCTAAGGCAGTTACTAAAAATCCCATTTACAGAACATAAGACTAATCAAGAGGTGCATGAGACTATTTTGGTCAGGAGGTTAGACTGGAACCTGGTCACAAAGGGCAGGGAGGTAGCTAGTGTAAGAGCAGTCCATAATGAGACCTTTAACTTAATTGTGGGTGAGAAGGTTTGGGAGATGAGAAAAGTACGCCTACAAAACAAGAGGATACGAGAATATTACAGAATCACAGCATTGCTTCACCACAGAAGGAGGCCACTCAGCCCATCCTGCCTTTTCCTCATATCCTTGCACATCATTTCTATCAAAATAGCTATCCTATATCGTCTCGAATACCTCAACTGAACCCGCCTCCACATTCCAGGTAATGCATTCCATATCCTCATGACTTAATGTGCAAAAATGTTTTTTTTTCGCACGTTACCCTTGCTCCTTTTCCACATCATTTTAAATCTATGCCCATTTATTCTTTTTTTAATGAGTGGGGTCAGCTTCACCCTGTTTACTCTATACAGCGCCCTCATAATGTTGAAAACTTCTCTCAAATCTTCTCTCAGCGTCCTTCTCTCTGAGGAGAAGAGTCTCAACTTATTCAGATTTTCCCCATAACTAAAGTTTCTCATTCATGGAATCATTCTTGTAAATCACTTCTACACTCTCTGAATGCAATCACATTTTTCCTATTGTGTGGCACCAAAAACTGTACACAGTACTCCAGCTGAAGTGTACCAAGTGTCTTCTAGAAGTTCAACATCACCACCTTGCTGTTGTACCCCCATGTCTCTGTTAATGAAGCACATAGTGTTCTCAGCTTTATTAACTGCTGTCTTTACCTGGCCTGCCACCTTCAATGATCTGTCCACAATTCACCTCGGACCTTCAGCTCCTGTACCCGCTATTTTTTTTTTTTCTTTCAATGTTCTTCCAACCCATAGTGCGTCACCTCACACTTACTGCATTGAACCTCAACTGCCACCTACCCACCCACTCCATCAACTTTACAGGGAAATGATTTGGACAACAATGCCAACATATGCAAACATAGAAAACCAGCAGTAAGTAGGGTCAGTAAAATGTTGAAAGGGCAAAGTTGATAGATCTTTACTAAAATGTACATAGTTTCCAGAACATCATAAATGAATTAATGGGACAAAAAGAAGAAATAAAAAGTGAAAAAAGACACCGGTAGGAGTAGTCTGTTGAGCCCGTAACAGTCGCTATGTGGCAAGACAGAGAATAGATCAGGCGATATTGAGGCCATGTAGCAAAGGCAGTATGTTTATCATTGGTAACTTTAATCTTCATGTGGATTGTGATAGTCAGATTGGTAGCTGAAGTGATGAGAAAGAATTCGTAGAGTGCATATGGGGCACTTTCCCAAAACAATATATTGGGGATCTGACTAGACATTAGGCCCTTGGATCTAGTGATGTGTAATGAGGCAGGTTTAATAAGAGATGTTAGAGTAAAAGATTGCCTGGGAAACAGTGACCATAACATGGTAGAGTTTAACATTCAATTTGAGAAGAAGGAAATTAGGTCAGAAACAATTATTTGGAGCTTATACGATTACCAAGGAATGAGAACAGAGCTGCCTGGTGTGGACTGGGAAAGGAGTTTAACAGCAAAGAATGGTTGAAGAACAAGGGCAGATCTTTTTTAAAAAAGAACTCAAGGCTCACAGCAAAGATATATTCCAGTGGGGTCAAGATTGTCAAGACAAATAGAGAAGATGAACATTATTTAAATGGAGAAAGCTTGTAGAAAGCTATAGATCATAGGGCTTTGTGAGTCTTCATCTATGATCACTAAAAGCTAACATCCAAGTCCAATGGGAAATGGGGAAGGCAAATGGAATGTTGACCTGTATTTCTAAAGAAATGGAGTGTAAAAGTGGGGAGGTTTTGTTAAATCTGTACAAGGCACGACTCAGACCACAGTTAGAATATAGTGAATAGATTTGAGTTCCTTATCTAAAGAAAGATAGACTGATATTGAAGGCAGTCCAGTTCAGTCCTTATTGAAGCACACAAGATTCTTAGCAATTGCTTTCAGCAGAGCCAACCCAATTTTGCTTACTTATGGACCCCAATTTCAGCTTTTCTTTCTCCCTGGAATACTAATATCTATCCCTTTATCTGCCTAACTGTTGCTGTTTTTCTCCATAACATGGAGTTTCATGTTGGGAGGACAGCAGGAATTTTGCCATCTCCACATACCCACTCTATCCCTTTCTATCCCCGCATCCTTTGTCTTCAGCGAATATGCTACCTTTACCTAGCCACTATCAGTCCTGAAGAAGGGTCATTAAACTTTCTATCTGAAGATGCTGCCGGATCTGCTGAGCTTCTCCAGCAATTTTTAATTTTGTTTAAGATTCTTAGGGACTTGACAGAGTAGGTGCGGAAATGTTCTTTCCCCTTGTGTGAGAGTCTAGGACCAAAGGCCATAATCTCAGATTACAGAGTCACATATTTAAGAAAGAGATGAGGATGAATTTCTTTTCTGATGGTCGTGCATTTGTAGAATTCCTTACTATTGAGGGCTGTTATGGCTGGGCTGTTAAGTACATTTAAGGTTTTTTTTAATCTGTAAGGACATCAAGGGTCATGGGTAAAATGTAGGAAAATGGAGTTGATGATCAGATCATCCATGATCTCATGGAATAGTGGAATAGACTTGATGGGCTGATTGGCTTGCTTCTGCTCCTGTGTCTCATGGTAATATGAGGCTCTCAAGTCACTGACCCTGTATGCTGAAATGAATGCTACAGCATTTTTGCCCAGAAATTTATTTGAGTTTGCAGGAAATCCTAGGTTCAAATAGATGCATATTAGTTTTTGTGACGTTGATGTTGATTTCCAGTTCAGACCAAATGGATGTTGACCTGGCATAATTTTCAGACAATCCTTATGCAACAATGAATGATTCCCTAATGAACCAGAACATAATGGCTCACAAACAGCTGAGCTAACAACATCCTGTGCTCTGGGCTGCAGCCCAACCTTAATCAGGTATTCGAAATAATAACAAAATAGAGTTAATATCACAAGGTGGTGTCAGCAGGCTCCCGACATTGAACTTCGTGCTGGGAGTACATAACAGGAATTTTGGCACAAAGGTCAGTGAGCTCTGCACAAATTTCCATCCATAACAAAATGTGGCAGCTTGGAAATTAAGAATTCTCCTGATGACAAAAGAGAGGGTAGGAGGGGAGTTCAAGAGGGCGTCTGTTAAGAGAGCTTAGCGTTGATGGCGTTGGCAAGGGGAAAGAGCAAACAATACATTACCCTTAAGCAAATGGTATGTTATGCTTTATTACAAAGTGATCGGAGTGTGGAAATAAAGAAGCATTGCCACAAATATATAGGAACTTGGTCAGACCACACTTGGTGTGCTGTTTGGAGTTTTGGTTTCCTTACGCATGGAAAGATACCTTAGTCTCACTGCACCCTCGTGGCACATCTTCGATCCATTATTCATAAAATTTCATATGCAGAATTTTACAACATAGAAACAGACATTTGGACCAACAGGTCGGTGCTGCTCCACATGAGCATATTCTATTTGCTTAATACAACATGATCTTTTGTTCTTCTTTCTCAAATGTACTAATCTAGCTTCTTCTTAAATGCAAAGCTACTGTTCACCTCAGTCACTTCATGTACTGAGCAGTCTACAAAAGCTAAACATTTGTAATCCCGCAAAGTAGCGGGTGTTTATCTGGAGCATATTATTAAATAGAAACTGAACCAAAAAGCAAGTGTGCTGTTTATTATTGGTAATTTTAAAGAAGCAAGAGCCTTTGGAGTAAATTCAGAGACTGATGTAGTCAATGTATCTAACTGAAAGCATTTTCATGGTCTTCATAAAATGAAGCTGAATTGCTGTGTCCTTTTTGTGTAGCATGCAAAATATTAAATACTGTCGTCCAGAACCAGGCATTTGTAGTTTAGTCGTTGGAAAGGGGCTTTGCCATTTCCTGCCATGGTTAAAGTTGACTAAGCCATCTGGACATTTTTACTGATTACGGTTTCTTGCTCTGATGAAATATTCTTTGAAGTAAAAAGGTGAATTGTTGAATAAATTATGTGGATGAGGTAACTCTCTACTTTTAGGAAGAGGTGCAGAATATAAAGCAAGTTAAATGATACTAGATGACAAAGGGCACAATGTTGATGCTGAGGAAAAAAAAAATATTTCTGAGGTCCCACAGAATCAACATCAAATTACATACTTATGGCAGGAAGCGAGGCCATTTGGTCAATCATCCTTGTCCTGACTGAGTGAGACACCCTAATTACACTTTCTGGTTGTTGGTCCATAGGCTCATAGGTTATTGCATTTCAAATGCATATCCAAATATTTTTCAACTAAGATGAGAGCCTCTGTCTCTATTACTTTTTCAGGTATTGAATTCCAGGTCCCTAAAATAAAAAGTCTTCTCGACTCCTTTCAAATCCCTTTACTGGCACTTTGAATTGATACCACCTATATATTAGCTTCTCTGCTCACATCTTCCCTGTAGTGCAGCGAATAGAACCCTGTGCAGTTTTCTAGCTGTGACTTAACAAATATTTTATACAATTGGAGCATAATCTCCCTGCCCTTCTATTCAATTCCTCGGTTCTTAAAGGAAAGGATCCTGCATGTTGTTTTATACATCTTATGTACCTCGAGGGATCTGACGCAGATTGACTTTTTTTAAGAGAGGATGAACTGACTTTAGCAATACTAAGCTGCAGGTTGAGCATGTAACTCCCCAGAGTCAGTAGGACAAATAATAGGATGCTTGTGTTGTAGGGAGAATTTGAAATCAAAAGGAAGAGCGATTATAAATAGATTTTTTTTAATGGGTTGTCTGTTGGGGAAGAAGTCAGAAGTGACCATTGGAGAATGCAATGTCTTAGACTAGCTTATAGTAGCTGTCAACGTACTTTAATGTAAATGTAGATTTGTATAGAAACACCTGCACTTGTTTACCACCTTTCAAGGCCTCAGCATAGTACTGAAGCATTTTACAGCTAAAAGAAACTAATTCAGCCTAAAACTAGAACCTAAAATCTAGAAGCTAAGTCTGCCCTTCGAGCCTGCACTACCATTCAATATGATCATGGCTGATCATGCAATTTCAGTATCCCACCCCTGCTTTCTCCCCATTATCCCTTGATCCCTTTAGCTGCAAGGGCCACATCCAGCTCCCTCCTGAAAATATCTAACGACTTGGCCCCATAGCTTTCTGTGGTAGAGAATTCCACAGGTTCACAACTCTGAGTGAAGAAATTCTTCCTCATTTCAGTCCTGAATGGCTTACCCGTTATTCTTAGACTGACGTACTTTTAAAAGAGTATTCATGATTATGATGGTGTGAAACACACCAGATAATTTGAGCACAACAAGCTCCTTCAAATAGCAATTTAATGATTAAAAGGATAGTCTATTTTATTGATAATGCTGGCTGAGCCACGAGATAGAACTCTTCAACACTTTGTTGGAGAGATCTTTTACATCATTCTGAGAGGGCAGATGGAGCATTTCAATTTAATACCTGATCCGAAAAATGAGACCTCTGACAGTACAGTACTCCCTCCATACTGCCTTGCAGGGTCAAACAAGATCTTTGTGCTCAAAGCTGTGGAGTTGGACTTGAACCTTCAAGCTCAGAGGCATGACAGCTATGATGCTGTAACAGCCATTGATATAGACCCTGTTTGCTTTTGCAAGTTGTTTGCAGTGTTCATTCCAATCTCACCTTGAGGGTATTCCTTCAGTCAAGCCACTTTCCGAAATAGCTTGGACGTAGAGGTTTCAGTTTGTGGTGTCATGGCACTGTAAACACAAGCTGGTTCTGACACCAGAGGGAGCTTTGATCTTGTTAGATGAGATGAAAGCAGAACATGCTATATTGTCGTACGCAATGCAAAAGATTGACCATGAAAGTGTCTCCAATTGATATTTAAGCAGAACAGTTGCTAACAAAAAAAAATGCTAACCAAAAAGAAATGGCAAAAGCTAACAAAGTTTTCTTCAATTACGTCACCATTTTTAACGGTGTATGTTATGAGATAAAATAGCTTTAAATTCTCCAGCACAGATGAAAATTCATTGTGTCAGGATCCATTTAAAGACTCATAAATTGTCTGAGTACTTGAAAAGCTGAGCTATTTCAGCTGCAGGCACAGAGAAGCCATGATGTTATTAATAAAAGTCAGAACTGATGCCATTTTAATGTACTTGTGAATCACATTAGGATATATATTATATGCATTACTTAATAAAAAAAAAGACTCAATTCAAATCTAGCCTGTATATTCAGCCCTCATTGTTCAATGCACAGGAATAAGTGATGGATACATATTATTAGAGAGACCAGACTTAAGCAATTGCATCTTCACAAGCATAAGTTGCATTTATTAACACGCATGAGCGTAACATCATAAAAGTCAGAGCAGGAGGACAGACAGCCCTTCTAGCCTGTGCCATTATTTTGTAAGATCATATTTATCATCACCTCAATTTCACTTTCCAGCCCTATTTTCCAGACATCTATCAATTTCATTATTGGATACAATCATTGCATAAGCATGCATTGTTGAGATAGAAATAAATTCGAAGAATATGCCACCATTCAAAGACAATACCTCTCATTTCTCTAAACCATGACAAAAATTTAATGACTAAAGAATAGTGAATATTAATAAACATATATTAATGGATTAGTATACAATTTGCACCATTTGAAGTCATTTTTCTGAACTCAGAAGATAACAGAGGAGTGACATCAGAGCACACCTTTAAAAAAGGTGATTGAGGAGGTTTCCTGCGGTATTTTAACTTGAAGCATCATTGTGTGCACATGTTCAACAAGCACAATGCCCTTCAAAGTTCCATGTTTTGTTTCAGATTATTCTTAAATAAATGAAAGCCAGCCATTTATCATGGGATTTTTTTTGACCTGGAACAGACCTTTACAAGTCCGCGTGATGGAACTCAGTAGTTGTCAATGACTTCTCACACTTGTCTATGTAGCGCGTCTTCCTACAGGGAATACTTGAGCAATGGGCTTAAGGGAACAGTTCAAATCTAGCACAACTCCAGTGTCACAACTGTCCTCAGTATTAAACAGAAGCACTGGTGTGGGACATCCAATGGGACAAAGAATATTTTTGTATTTTTGATCTAGGTTTACATTTAATTTCTACTTGCTGATTTTTCCTTTACTTTATTGGGAACTAAAACATGTCTCTTTATCTTTAAAAGTGTTCCTCAGTAATCAGTGAAGAAAAGTATTTGATAGAGTGTTATTTGCAGAAATTGTCAAGTCATACCTCAGTTGGCAGCTCTTTTATCTCTAAACAAAGATCCTGTGGGTTCAAACCTCACTATAGAAAATCACGCCTGATCCTTCAGTGTTAATACGTGGGTGTGCTATATTGTTAGAGGTGTGTCTTTCAGATGAGATGTTGCAATGCATTTTTGAATTTTATGGCCCCCCTACTGGCAATTTGGTGGGTGGGGGAGAGCGCATACAATAAGGTATGTTCTCAGCCTGCCACCTTCCTGCCCATTTGTAACGTATGCCCCATATTAATCCTTTGGTGGGGAAGATATAACATGTCAAGCAGCCCACCTGCACTTAGACCTATACAAGACCTATATTAAGTTGCAGTTAATCAACTGCTTAAGGGCCTCATTTTTCTTCCAGTTCAATTTTCCAGTCTATAGGAGAAGAGGGGAACATTGTGAATAGCCATGCAGTTTTCACTATATGTTTTATTGGCAGACAGGAAGTGGGGACTTCCTCTTTTCGGGTGTCTCCATGCCCTTCGAGGACCAGCTGATCACCCTCCCCACAGCACCTTAAACATCCCTCCCAACCCCACCTTGCCTTGCTAAGGCCTCACATCCATACCTGACCAAAATTCACTCGACACCCAGGAGTCATCCTACTTTTTCTGAGGGATGGCTTTCAATACCAGGAGTGGGACTGCGGATCTGCCAGCCAATGAGATTGACTAAGATGGGGAATCCTGTCCCTGAGGGGTGGAAATCCCATTGAGAACTAATTCAAATCACTGTGAGTGAGAGTGAGCATCTTCTGGCACAGCGATAGTGTCTCTGCCCCTGGCTATAAGTTCCAGGTTCAAGTACCACCTGCCCCAGAGCTCTGTTAAAATATGTACGAACAGGTTGGTTTATATAAAATAAAACTGTCGCTGTAGGACTGCCAGATTTCATGACAGCAAGGTGCAAACTGAATTTTACCTGCTTTGGTAGGGGGTGTAATCTGTCTTCATTTCCCCCCCACCCTCAGTAAAATCTGTAAAATAGAATTGAAACCATCTGCCCTGTCAAATGGGTGGCATTATTCCAAAGAAGAGGAGGAGGAAAGTTCTCCTGGGTTCCTGGCCAACGTATATTTCCTCCAGCCAGCTAAAAACAAATGATCTGGTCATATATTTCATGATTTGTTGGAGGAGCTTGCTGTATATAATTTAGCTGCTCATTTCTTGTATAATAACAGTAACCACCCTTCAGAAGTACTTTACAGGCCGTAGGGCACTTTGGGGCACCCTGAGAGAGGAATAGATGCTACATGAGGGCATATGTTCCTTTCAAGCCCAACTTGGGATTCACAACAACTAAGGTCAAGTATTAATGTAAAATTTTGACCTTCCGAAAGCTTTCATTGGTACTGATCTCATGACGGGTTGGCAGGAATTTCATCTGTGGAAAATATAAACAGCTTCAGGAGCTTCATATTTCTAAGCACACAGCAAAGTTTGATCCCTATTCAGAATCTGTCACTACAACTCAACTTTAAAATTTGAAAGCAATTTAGTTGGTAATTATGTGAAGTTATAGTATTGCTTCTAGACCATTAGTGTTTATTTTGTCTGAGGCGTAGTTCTATTTAACCATCAATGCCTGTCTTGTTAACTTCAGTTGAACATTTTGGACTAATTGGTATAAAGTTAGCCTGTATTTCATTCTGTACTGTTTCGATTACAGACTATTAGGATGCAGTGAGAAATTTTTAAAAGCGACATTAAACAGTTTTTAGGAGAGACATGCAATAAGTAAACATTATCATAATGCACAAGACCCAGGATTCAAACATTAACAGGCTTTACCCTGATTTTTCACACCTTCTATCTTTTTCTGCACTTCCCGTTTTCAGAACTGTTTCAAGTTGATGAACAACAGGCAAGGTTCCGTCAACATTGATTATGAAATTATAGAGTATACATCGGATGGCAATAATAGTAGTCGTACATCTTGAAATTTGGTGTACCTTTACAAAATGTCATTGATCTGTGTGTTTGCCTGTTGACAGTAATTAGAGAAAATATAATCCCTCTCCATGTAACTGACATCATTCTGATTTTCCATTACATAATTCCTTTCTAAAAGTGGAAAGTGCTGGAGAATCTCGGCAGATCTGGCAGCATCTGTGAAGAGAGAAACAACATTAGCGTTTTGAGTCCTCCATAACTTGTCAAGAATTTCTGATGCCAATTGCTTCTGCATAATTTATTTATTTTTGTCCTCTCCTATTCGGCTGCTTTGTCTCATGTACCCCCATTATTGTCTGGGCTTGTTTCCGACACATTCTTTCTCCGTTCGTGTTAGTCTCAGCTTATATAAGTAATATTCCTTGCTTGAATCACACGCATTTTCTGTCTCTAGTTCTTATTCTGTATTTCTTCACTTGATGTTTGTTACCCTGTATGTCCTTCAAATGGCGTTTGGCTGCAGTAAGTAGTATTCCTGGCTCTGAACCAGTAAATCTGGATTCACGTCCCACCCCAGGACTTGATGACCAAGGAAGGTGAGTATCAACCTGCCAATCTTCCAACATGTGCCACTGGCAGGCGATAAGTGTGGGAGAGATTTCTGGTCATATATGTGATGGAAAGAATATTGGTACACCTACTATCATTATCCATAGCTCTAGACTACAGCTTGCATGTAAAAGTGCAAGTTGCCACAGCAACTCAGATTCCTTGAGTGATCTCTAACATGCCACCACCACATCACTCGTCTGGTTTCTCTCCCTTTTACTTTCCTCTACATGTTTCGTACTTTCCTTTTCATCTCAACTCCCACAGTAATGTGGAGCCAGAGTTTAGGCTCCAAACCTCTAACAGCTATAGCAATGATCTTATCCCTGTCTCGATGTGGACTGCTTGATGTGTTGCCCTGCTGGAGTTGTGTGGAGATGATGGGAACCAGGTCCTGTGTTGAGAAAGACACAAAATCTGGAAACTAAAATCTGGAACTGGGATAAGGATGGAACAGGATTTGAGCTAAGAATTTAACTGATGTCTATTCATGATCAGTTTTAATGCTGTTTTGCAGGGTGCTGCCTTTATTATCTTCTGTTCTTATTTCTACAAGGTTTTTTGGTGACATTTAATTATTCACCTACTGACAGAATCAAGAGCTGCAGTGTTTAAAAAAAAGTCTCCCTTCAATACACTTTAAATGTGTTAAACTTAGTCCTTAAGTCGGCATCCATTCAAAATTTCTAAAATCACAATATGGCTGAACTGGTTTGGGGGCAGAGGGTGGGGATTAATCATTCCTTGCAGCAGCCGACAGAAACTTTTAACTAATTCCACTGTTAGTATTAAAGGAAAGCATATGGGATTGGAATCCATCATGCACTAGCCTCACGAGCCTGGGCCAAAAATTATTTGGCCTTTTTTTTTCGCATCAAGATAACTGCTCAGCAAAAGAATGAACTTAAATTAATTTGAAATAAAAGTGGAGTGGGTTTAATAATGATTTGGTGAAGCTCTGTCGCATATCTTTAATTACGTCTATAGTTTTAAGTGCAAGTGAACTGAGTTGGCTTCCCAAATGCAGTAGCCTTATGTGGCTAGACCAAAAATATTTGTCTTCATTTTATAATATTCAACAATGAAATTAGCTCAAAATGCTTTAGGTAAAAGTGTGGAGTTTCGTTGTAATTAGCAGCAGCTCCTGCACAGACATTTACTTAATCCTGGCCCACAGAGCTGTGTGTATGTTTTCATTGTATTCCTTTATGTCAATGATGCCCACATCCTGTAAAAGAATTCATAAAGCACGTACATTCAAGACAGGTTCAAAGTTAAACCCGAAACTGAAGAGTTAAGGATGTGCAAATCAAAATACTGGGAAATAATGTGTAAATTAGCAGTGAAAAATCACTAAGAATATCAGAAATGCTCAATTAAAAGAGTGTATTCATGAAATTACTCAGCTGAGTATCAATGAAGTCACTCAAAATGCCTTAAAGGAATTTATAATTTTTTTGCAATAACCGAATATTCTAATGTACAAAAGAGGGTATGTTTTAAAGACCTTACAATAGAAATTTTCAGAAAGATATAATTGGACTTTTTTTTTGTGTTTATACCTCCTCAAAATTTTTATGTGATAACTTCAAACTCTCCAAAGCATGGCCTTCAATGTCTTGTTGGTTAGAGATGGACAGTGCAGGTCCGCTGTTGCTGACAATGTTAACACTGCAATGGACAGGCCTGTTCGACATTCAACATTGGGCCTGATTTAAAGTCAGACCACTGAGGTGGGGATGTTCACCAGGATAGCAGATGCACATTTTGAGCTACTGTGTTGCCTGGAGTGACCTAATCTAAATCTTTGATGTTGGTTTTGTGGAAGCTATTGAGAGGGTAAGGGGAAGTCTGGAGATGTCTGACTCTAGTCACTGGGACTCTGCCAGAGCAAGGTGGATCACTTTTAAAACATACTTTCTTAAATTAATTCTTGCACGTAAGTGTCACTTGCAAGACCAGTATTTATGTTAGCTCGTCTATAATTGCCTTCAAGATGGTGATGGTGAGCAGCTGCATTGAACCATTGCACTCCACCTGGTGAAGGAACACCTACAATGCTGTTAGAAAAGGAATTTCAGGATTTTGAGCCAATGACAGCAAAGGAACAGTGATATAGATCCAAGTCACGATAATGAATGACTTAGATGGAGAAATTGCAAGTGATGGATGATGTTCCCATGCATCTGTTGCCCTTGTAACAGGTTGTGGACTTGAAAAATGCTGTCAAGGAAGCTTTGATGATACTGCAGTGGATCTTATGGATGCTACTTTGCATCAGTAGTGGAGTGGGTCAATGTTGGACATAGATGGAATGACAGTTAATGAGCTGCTTTGTCTTGGATGGTGTCAAGCTTCTGGAATGTTGTTGGAGCTGCAGTCATTCAGGGAAGATGCCCAGATAGTGGACAAGCAATGGGGAGTCAGGGGGTGAGCTACTTGCTGCAAGATTCCTAGTCACAGTATTTATGTGGCTGGTCCATTTAAATTTTTGGTCAATTGTAACTCCAGGATCTTAGCAGTGGGGTTTCAGCAATGGTGATGCCTTTGAATGTCAAGTGGAATGGTTAGATTCTCTGTTGGTATTGCTCATTTCCTGTCATCTGTGTGGCATAAATGCCACTTGCCTCTTAGGAGCAGCCTCCAGTGGTCCCTTTAATGATAATTGATCAGGTCAGAAATAGACTCGGTTACGTTCAAGACAGCCTAATTGTGGATAGGAATCTCAAATAGACACATATCCAAATGCACAATGCCTACCACCTGCTTCAGATGGTCATAATTTAGCTATTACCAAAATGATAAATGGCACATTTTCAGCTTGAAATGTGTGCCCACACAAAGCCTTCATGCCCACCTGATGGATTTTTGATGTGTCTGTAAGTTGGGCGTAACATCAGTATGTTTGTAGGCCACTATCTCTGTTTTGCCCTGTGATCTGAATCTCTTAGTCGATTTAACTTCCTTCGAAAGAATTTTTACATAAAAGATCGATTCCTGCAGGCTGCATTGTGGGTGAGAACACTGCGCCTGTGGGAAACAGTAACACCTGTGCTTTTCTTCAGAATGGCCAATCCAATGGCAAGAGGATGGTCTTGCTGTCAATTTAAGGATGTTCAGTAGGCTTTTGAGGCTGTAGGGCAAATCAGAGGCCTTCCAGTTTGAAAGCAGCTGTAAGTTGCAGTGGAAGGTTAGCGAAGAGGAGAGTCTGCAAGATAGAGGAACCTTCTCTCCAAACATTTAAAATTTAGTGTAAAAGTTGGCTTTTAGCAGTCAGTTGACCCTAGGGGTTGGGGATTTGGGGAGCAGTGAAGTAGCGGTGGTCGGCCTTTTGCTTTTTTTCTTCTTTCACGGATGAAGATGTCACTAGCTGAGCCAGCATTTATTGCCCATCCCAGAGGCAGTTAAGAGTCAACAACACTGCCATGGGTCTGGAGTCACATGTAGGCCAGACCAGTAAGGATAGCAATTTCCCTCCCTAAAGGACATTGGTGAGCCAGATGGGTTTTGTTTAACCACAATCGATTTGTGCTCATCATCAGACTCATAATTCGAGATTTTTAATTGAATTCAAATTCAACATCTGCAGTGGCAGGATTCAAACCTGGATCCCCAGAACATTACCTGGGTTGATAGTTTGTCAATAATACCACTAGGCCATTGCCTCCCTTAGAGGTTACTGCTGCAAATAGGGTTGCTAACCTTCCTGCCGTGGCCAGGATTCGACCAGATTCATCATCAATCTCCCGGCGGTTTTCAGACACAATACGGAAGATTATAAAGGGCAAAGGATTCACTTTTACCCTTCCCTGCACTTATTGCTGAGAGGAAAGCAAACAAATTGACAACATTAACATGAATTTGAATTGATGGGATTGTTTCTGATAACAACCATTCGTAGAATGATATCGTTGATACCACTCGCTGCTGAGAAAACCTCAGGTCATTGAATGTGACCAAAATTTTAGGTTACAAGGCATCAGCAATTGAGCCGAGCAACAGGGACAACTCCTGAGCCAGGCCACAGGGCGGATCCACTGTCCAAAGGCTGTGGACTCAGTCTGTGTGCTGAGCACTTGCAAGTTCTGCAAATGGTGTTGGGGTGGATGTTTGTGCTATAGAGGTGCGAGATTAAAACCGTTAAATATCAACATTTCCAACATGAGTTCAGTTCACTTAGATCTGTTGTTGATTCCGAGTGCGATGTGCCATCAACTAGATAGGCTCAGCATAAATATTGTTTTAGAGATAGCAGGAACTGCAGATGCTGGAGAATCTGAGATAACAAGGTACAGAGCTGGATGAACACAGGCCAAGCAGCATCAGAGGAGCAGGAAGGCTGACGTTTCGGGCCTAGACACTTCTTCTATTTGGTTTCTTCTAATTTTGGGGCATTCAACACCACTCGCATTGGAAATCATGGTTAAACATTTAAAAGACCTGAAACAAAAGTCGTGGGGAAGGGAAGGAAGAAGCCAAAAAGAACAATAAGTGTCGATAAACTGAAGCTGAGGATGTTCAGCCAAGGGAGTTAGGCTGTTATAGCAGAGTAGTGGCTAGATAAGGAATTGAGTCAGTGAGGAAATTCACCTGCTTGTCACTTTCACCTAGGTCTCCCGCAATATGTCCAGTGTAAGTAGGCACCCTAGCACCAAAGGCCCGAGACTTTGCTGGAAATCAATCTTCCATATCGTTAAACTGCCTGAGGGAAAATTAACCTGTTTTGATGTATTGATAACAGCTCTGGAGCAGGTGGGACTTGAAACACTGTTCCTCAACAGCCTTATAAAGTATTTCTAATCAGTCTGATCAGATGTGTTATGACATGCTTCTGGGATAGGTGGGATTTGATGCCAGAACCGACACTGCCACTGCCCCAAAGAGGCCCTCTGAGGAAACCTGGAGGTTGACTGCAGAGTCCTAGTCAGCCTCCATCAGTTAGCTTAAGTGGCCCTTAAAGAACCTTGTTGTCTACCCCTGCAGAAGGATATCCCTGCCATTGCCTACCTCCTTCACACCATCTCTTTGAAAACGGTCTCGGGGGGTTGCTGGATAGAGCTGGGGAATCCAATGTGCAGGCAGTGCACACACCCATCCACTTTTGCCTTTGGTCAGGAGAGTCTTACGGCTCTCCTCTTCTTCCTGGAGCAAAGACCCCCTACCTTGAATGAGTCTTCTCTCCCCTGGTTCAATCCCTGCTCACGTACATCCACGATTGCTCTGACGCCTTACACCGGTTTCAAAACTTCCAGTTTGTCGGTTCCAGCTGCCGCCTCTTTACCGTGGACATGCAATCCCTTTACACATTCATTCCCCACCAGGAGGGTCTTAGGGCTCTCCGTTTCTTCCTGGAGCAAAGACCTGAACCATCCTCACCCACACCACCCTCCTCCGCTTGGCCGAGCTTGTTCTCACCCTCAACAACTTCTCTTTTAACTCCTCTCATTTTCTTCAGGTAAGAGGGGTGGCTATGGGTACCTGCATGGGCCCTAGTTTTGCCAGTCTCTTCATGGGGTACATGGAACATTTCTTGTTCCAATCCAATTCCGGCCCCCACCCACAACTCTTTCTCTGATACATCGATGATATCATCGGTGCTGCTTCCCTCTCTTGTCTGGAATTGGAAAACTTCATCGATTTCGCCTCCAATTTCCACCCTTTCCTCACTTTCACCTGGTCTATCTCTGACTCCTCCCTTCCCTTCCTCAATATTTCTGTTTCCATTTCCGGGGATAGACTTGCCACTAATATCCACTATAAACCCACTGATTCCCACAGATACCTGGACTATACATCCTCACACCCCACTTCCTGGAAAGAATCCATCCCTTTCTCTCAGTTCCTCTGTGTCTGCTGTACAAGTTCAGATGAGGCCAACTTCGACAAGGGAGCCTCCGAAATGTCCACCTTCTTCCTCAACCGAGGATTCCCCAGTTCTGAAGAAGGTTCACTGGACCTGAAACGTTAACTCTGTTTTTTTCCTTCACAGATGCTGCCAGACCTGCTGAGCTTTTCCAGCAACTATGTTTTTGTTGCACTTTGGCCTTTGACCCTAATAGGGACCCAGTGGGCTGCAAGGTGGCTCACTGGTTAGCACTGCTGTCTCTCAGCGCCAGGGACCAGGGTTTGATTCCAGCCTTGGGTGACTGTCTGTGGAGAGTTTGCATGTTTTCACTGTGGTCTGCTTGGGTTTCTAGCAGGTGCTTCGGTTTCCTCCTGAAGTCCAAAGATGTACAGGTTAGGTGGATTGGCCATGCTAAATCTCCCAGAGTGTCCAGGGATGTGGACGCTAGGTGGATTAGTCATGGGAAAGGCAGGGTCATGGGGATAGGGTAGGGGGCCTGGGTTTGGGTTTAGTGCTGTTTGGAGAGTCAGTGCAGACTTGATTGGACTCTTTCCTCACTGTAGGGACTCTGTGATTCAACTTCAAATCCCTTATCATTGGGCTAATTACCTGTATTCACTATTACTCTGGGCTACTTGTGTTGTGGGGAGAAACCCGACACCTCACCATAAAACCCGTGGACAAGGGAGGCGCAGTCGTAGTATGGCACACTGACCTCTACATTGCTGAGGCCAGGCGCCAACTCTCTGACGCCTCCTCCTACCGCCCCC
>JAHRHZ010000051.1:17748507-17789043 GCA_024137785.1 Ginglymostoma cirratum | reverse complement strand
TCGGCACCGCCTCGTGATCCCATGAGGAGCTCGAACAGTTCATCCACTTCCCCAACACCTTCCACCCAACCTGAAGTTCACCTGGACCATCTCCAACACTTCTCTCTCCTTCCTGGACCTCTTTGTCTCCATCTCGGGTAACCACCTAGAAACCGATGTCCATTTGAAGCCCACTAACTCCCACAGCTACCTGGAATACACCTCCTCCCACCCACCTTCCTGCAAAATTGCCATCCCCTATTCCCAATTCCTTCGCCTCCGCCGCATCTGCTCCCAGGATGAGACAGTCCACTCCCGTACATCTCAGATGTCCTCGTTCTTCAAGGACCGCAACACCCCCCCCCACAGTGGTCGAGAACACCCTCGACCGTGTCTCCCGCATTTCCCGCAACTCATCCCTCACACCCCATCCCCGCAATAATAACCAAAAAAGAATCCCCCTCGTCCTCACGTACCACCCCACCAACCTCCGGATCCAACGCATCATCCTCTGACACTTCCGCCATCTGCAATCCGACCCCACCAACAAAGACATTTTTCCCTCCCCACCCTTATCTGCTTTCCAGAGGGACCACTCCCTTGTCCACTCCACACTCCCCTCCAGTCCCACCACACCCGGCACTTTACCCTGCAACCACAGGAAGTGCTACACCTGCCCCCACACCTCCTCCCTCACCCCAATCCCAGGCCCCAAGAAGACTTTCCACATCAGGCAGGTGTTCACCTGCACATCTGCTAATGTGGTATACTGCATCTGCTGTACCCGTTGTGGGTTCCTCTACATCGGGGAAACCAAGTGGAGGCTTGGGGACCGCTTTGCAGAACGCTTTGCGTTCAGTTCACAACAAACAACTGCCCCTCCCAGTCGCGAACCATTTCAACTCCCCCTCTCATTCCTCAGACGACATGTCCATCCTGGGCTTCCTGCAATGCCACAACGATGCCACCCGAAGGCTGTAGGGACAGCAAATCATATTCAGCCTGGGAACCCTGCAGCCCAATGGTATCAATGTGGATTTCACAAGCTTCAAAATCTCCCCTCCCCCAACCGCATCCCAAAACCAGCCCAGCTCGTCCCCGCCTCCCTAACCTGTCCTTCCTCTCACCTATCCCCTCCTCCCACCTCAAGCCCCACCCCTATCTCCTATCTCCTAACCTCATCCCGCCCCCTTGACCTGTCCGTCCTCCCTGGACTGACCTATCTCCTCCCTATCCCCCCACCTACACTCACCTTTACTGGCTCCATCCCCGCCTCTTCGACTTGTCTGCCTCCTCTCCACCTATCCTCTCCTCTATCCATCTTCTATCCGCCTTCCCCTCTCTCCCTATTTATTTCAGAACCCTCTTCCCCTCCCCCATTTCTGATGAAGGGTTTAGGCCCGAAACGTCAAGCTTTCCTGCTCCTATGATGCTGCTTGGCCTGCTGTGTTCATCCAGCTTCACACCTTGTTACCTCTGCCTGTGTGGTTTAAAGGGTTGGGACATGAAGGTAGCACAGGCCTTATTGAAGTGTATGAATACAAGGAGTTTGAGAGTGTTAAAGATTCCTTCTGGTGTGGTTAGTTTTGAAACAAATTGTGGTAACTCCCCAGAGCAGTGCAAAAAAAAACACAGGTACTTTACTCTGTTCCACACCATCTCAATTAGTTACAAGCCAGAATGTCCCAGTAGATACCCCCAAGCAAAGCCCTTATTTGTAGGCTAAACATTGCCTGCCAATAGACTAAACATAGCCTGGTGTTGCACTTTAGCACAATACAGCAAGAAAAGTTTCAAGAATTCCCGGCTTTAGTTTTAAAACTTTTTTTTTGCAGCAACAGAGAGAGAATTTGTGTACTTTAGAATGAAATCTTCTAACTTTTACAGGCTGCAAAAAGTGAAGTTATGTGGTGTACTGATTTTACTGATCTCACGGCAGATATTTGGGAACTTAACAGATCATCAGCTCCTAAGTGTAAGGACTGGGTTGCATTGAGTAAAATGGTTTTGGAGATTTCTACAGTGCATTCCCTAAGTTTAGCGATGTAGCTCACACTGTTTAAAATGTAATCCCCTTGTAATATTAAATTTACAAGTACCTCATCTTGAACTCAAAAAGTGTGCGGGAACAAACTTTTTCGATGATGTGGCAGAGAGTGGTTAAGGGTAGTGTGTTTGATGTGTCTATTGGCTTTCAAAAGGCGTTTGATAAATACCACATAATAGACTCATTAGCAAAATCAAAGCCTGTGCGATTCAAGGATCAGTCAGTGGTTGTGCAAATATGTAGTTGGCTAAGGGACTGAAAGCAGAGAGTGGCGGTGAACAGTTGTTTCTCAGCCTGGAGGGAAGTCAGTTTAGCCTCCCCGACCTTGCCATCCATCCCAGCTAGGGTGTTGGTAATCCTGCTGTTTTTAGTAGATATTAACAAACTGGACTAGGGTGTACAGGGCATAATTTCAAAGTTTGCAATGAACATAGAACTAAAGAATTTTGCAGAACAATGAGGGGAGGCAATGGTAACTGACGAAGATAGACTGGTGATATGGGCAGACGACATGCCAGATGAAATTTAATACAAGGCAAATTGAGGTGATTGCTTTTAGTGGGAAGATTGAAAAGAAGAAATATAAGTGAAATGATGCAGTTTCAAAGGAAGTGCAAGATCAGTAAGGTTGACACATGCGTGTAGACAAATCTTTGAACAAAGTTGATAAGGCATACAAGATTCATGATTTTATAAATAGAGACATACAGCATTAAAACCAGGGAATTACAAGGTTATCAAACACTGGCTACGTCCCACCTGGAGTACTGTATCCTTATTTTGGAAGGTACCACACTTTGAAATGAAATTTCAAGGCTTTAGGGAACGTAGTGGGGAGATTTACTTGAATAGTACCAGGGATAAACAATTTCGATTCTTTGGGGAGACTTAAGAAACTGTCATTATTCTCCTTAAAATAGAAAAGGCAAAAGAGAGACTCAGTAGAATTGTAAAGATCTAGAAGAATTATGTAAAAGTAATTAAGTTGCAACAGTTTACTTTTGTGGAAGAGTTGACTCCAGAGGACACTGACTTAGGATAAGGAGCCAGAAAGGAGATAATTTTTTATTCGGTAAGTTGTTGTGATCTGAAAATCACTGCCTAAAAGGGTGTTGGAAGCAGATTTATTAATAAGCAAAAGGAAATTTGACAAATGCTCAGAAAAGAAACTTTTACAGGGTCATGAGGGTGAGAACAAGGGAGTGGGTTGAACTGGATAGCTCTCCTGGGCTGAATGCTTTCCTTTTCTGCTGTACCCTTCCATGCTTCCATAGGTTTTCTTTTTAACAAATGTTTCTTCAGTTTCATGGTACTTATTGACTTGTGAATGATAACTTCAAAAGAAAATTCTAAGCAGTTTGATTGCCCATTTGATGCTGGTTACTCTTTCCTCATTAGGTCTTTTGTGTGATCTGTTGAGTGAACACGCCTGCTTTTGATCCATTCACAATTGGGCAATCAACTATTTGATTGGCAGTTTAACACATAATGGTTAATCTGAGTTGTTGAAACTTGTGACACTTTTGAGGTGATGTTTCTGAAGTGTTACACTTTGCGGTGTGATATTTTTAGAAGCTGTGATTGTACAGATGTTCTCGCAATGTATAATTAACTTTTTGGCTGTAAATCTTCACCTTTAATGATCCCTATGGAATTTCGTGCTCTGGAGAACATATCATGAATTCATGGGTGTATCTAATTTGCAGGGAATTGCTGATCCATAGATTCAAAGATTGGTTAAATTTTAGGGATCAGCAAATTAGATGCACACTGGATTCAAACTTTAGCTTTGAACATGTGATCACTTTGCGGACATTTACTACCTATTAAGTAGATACATTCTACTCGACAACAAAAAGTAAGCTTGTAAAATTCTCAAAGAACATATATTTCCAAAAGATATTTCCAATTTCTGATTTTAAAATCCAACTTTGTAAAAGATGTATGATGGGAGGTGGAAAAACAGGTTCTCCATGTGAACACTCAGAATTCTTCTTTGTTTTATGGATGCCCTCGGCCAGCTTTTTTAGTGCTCGTTCTTATTATTTACATTTATACAGCACTCTCCAGCACCTTCTGAAAGCTCAAACTGCTTTCTGTGCAATGACATACATTTTGAAGTGTGTTCACTGTTATAATGTAGGAACTGCAGTGACAGCAAGCTTCCACAAACAGCAATGAAATACTGACCAGATAGATATTGACAGATAACTTGATTCTTGAAGCATTCAAAAAATAATGCTGACTTATACGCCAAGCACATAGTGAATGACTGGTGTGGGTAATCTTATTTGTTTGCCACACATGGTCTGCTCTGTGTGGGCATATCTTAAACTTCTGTGCATCTTTGTGACACAGCCCATATTGCTTGCTTGACCTTTTGCACCCAGGGCCTGGGCCGGTGTGTGGGGGTACATTGACACCAAATAACCAGGGCTTCAAGAGGCTGCTGACCTCAAGCTGGGCAAGGCCGCTCTGCTTGAGTCAGGGCCTGGGTTCAGGGTGCAGGGCCAAGTGTAGCACTGGGTCACAAGATTTCTGTCCCTGCCCCTGGTTTCATCCAGTTGTAAAGTATTAATCAGTGAAGCATGCACTTTTAAGGCCAGTTGAGACTGGCTACTAATGTGAATATGACATGAACTGGCTGAAACGTGTGGTTGACTTACAGTTGTGTGCAAAAGGTATGATTTTTGGAGATGAGAAATGACTGTGTCAATTTATACGCTACAATCCGGAACATTTTCCACTGATATTGAAGGAACAATAAATATTGACCAAGGCAGTGTATACTTTCTAAACCACTACAGTCCTTGTGGCAGGAGTTATCAACCAGCAGAGGATGGGCAGGGCATGCTAGGATTTTGACCACTGTTTTGTAAGGAATGGCAACATTTGATCAAATTCACCTGGTGGTATTCCTAGCTTGATTTTGCTGCATTTGGCCTTCTCAGTAAGAGAGGCCATATACTGAGAGATAAGGTCAAAGCAAGCTTGGTGGAATATTAAAATACATTGTATATCTGTAGATAGTATATACCTTTAGCCATTGTGGATCGGTGGTGAGAAGGCCGTCTCCAAGTTTCTTAACAGGAGCACCAATCAAGTGGACTGCTTCACCTTGGTTGTATTGAACTTCATGAATGTTCTAGCTGTATCCATTTTGGAAAGTGCTGGGTTTCCCATCTTGACACCAACTTGATATTGTCGCAGGTTGGCAAGAGAAGTATTTGGGTTTTTGTTACTGGAGAAGCAAATGTCAGATCTCACCTGCTAACCCAAGCATTAGCGACATCCAGATTGTGCTGCAACTCAGCAAGGGCTGTTTTATTAACAGAAGAGCAGCCGAGAATAAGTCAGTCACAACTGTGATTGAGGAAAATATTTCTTCTTTGGTTTTAATGGCAATGCCAATACAGAGGGCAGGAGGGAAAAACATTAAAGCCCTTGGCATTTTTTAGTAAATGCATAAAATTCTGGGTACCATGCTGAGGCAGTAAACATAAAAAAGGCAAAATCATATTCTTCATTCCTATTTTTAAGCCATAGGTTTATTGATTAAAACATTTGAGGAAAACCTGCAGATATACAGCAATTGGCCTTTCAAAGCCAGAGTTGCTTTTAAGCATAAATGGAGTTGAAGAGTAAATTAGATTTGTTATATCAATTCCTAAGTTGTCGCACATCTTTTAAGTTCGTTGTTGCCATTAAATGAGCTATTTCTGTGGCTGGTGTCTTCATCTTTATTAGGAACTGTATTTATCATGCTTTCATATCAGTACTCCTCCTGATCTCACTGTAACAGCAAGCTTTGAATCTGAACTAAGCTAACTTTTCAAGCCAATGTCTGCACTATCCAATCAGTGGATGCTGCTGATGACAAGCTCTTGCTAAGGAGTGTCAGCCGACCTAGTGGCTGTAAAGAAAGAAAAAAATTGGGGGAAAGTAAGAAGAAAATTATGGAATTAGAATAGGTCTGAATGATTAGGTTTCAGACTCCAGTCATAATAATTAGTATTGTGTCATTCACTACTTCCAACTTGGTAGTACCAATAATGCTCAAATGAATCTGAACAATTATTCAGTAATCTGTACCAGTTGCCCTTACTGGATTTATTGTAACTTTTCTTCCAAAATTCAGATTTTAAAATTCTCAATACAAATAACAAAGGTTGTCGTGTGGAGGCTTTGGGCTGTAGGCCTTTGCTATAATGCAGGCCTGTAAAAATGTGTTTATACAGTACATTTGCGGGTGAGGGCGATTCCAAAAAAAATAGTGTTTTCAATATGAGAAACAGCTGTGACTCTCTTGCGCACATGACTCATCCATTTTTATTGGGTGGGAGACTGAGGCCACTGACATACAGAGACTGATTGAGAATCATGTTTATTTTGCAGAGTATCCCAGCCACAGACCCACACACACACTTGAATATCTATCGTCTTGTTTTTTTCTCTCTCCCCCAGTTCCTGTTATAAAAACAGAACCCACCGATGACTACGAACCTGCCTTGGTCTACGGATCGCTTAATCAAGGGATGAACCCAGTGTCCCAGACTTACTACTCCCAACAGGTCATGACACCCGAAATGACACCGGATCCTGGTTCTTGCCTTGTAAGTAGTTTTCCCTCTTGTCAGCAACGAAGCACTGGGTTGTCGTCTTCCCCCACTTCAGGTCACAAACAGCATGAAATTACACCCATCTCTTACACCAAATGTGTCAGCACCCCTACCAGTGCTCAGCTCAGTCACCAGCAGTCTGGAGCGACAGTGCCCACTATCCAAGAAGTGCATAGATCTGTTGTTGTGCATCCAAGTTCACCCACTCATTCAGCACATGTTATGATGCAGCCCCAGATGAGTCAGCATCTGAACAGCAGCTGTTCCCATGGTTTCCAGCAAACTCTGTATCCCAACAATCTTTCTCCACAAGGCCCGTCCGCTTCCCCAGAGGCTGCTTATGTGCAGCCCTTCAGCCCCACTAACTCAGCAGGCATGGGTCAACAGCAACAAGCTCCGAAGCCTCCAAGAAATGGATCTCAGTCTAGTCCATCAATGATGCTGCCAGTGCACCAGGAGAACAGTCAGGATTTGACGCCCTTGCAAGTTACAGTGAAGCAGGAGCCTCAAGAACTGGACCAGTTGTATCTTGATGATGGTAAGTCATTATTATTGCAAAGTTTTTATACCAAATTGAAGTTTAAATTTGAAAGTTGTCTTAAATCATTATATTTATTGCAGGATAATAAATCCCCAGGGTAATGGTCTCTTCCACAAACTTATCTGTGCTCAAGTAGCACTGGAGGCCAAACTTGAGGCTACAATTGGTGGACATCTCGGACAAGATAGGGTGGTGAACACTAGAAAAATATTATCATTATTAAGTTTATACAGTTCTTTTGTAGTTGCAATTAATACGTTATTTTGACGCAGTCTTTCAATTTGAAAGTGATTTAAACTATTTTAAAAAGTGCATTAGCAGCAGTCTAGATAATAAGATAGACAACAGTAATATCTGTAACATTCTTAAACCCTGATTCTTCACATTACTGATCCAAACAGAATTGCTGAAACATTTATATAGCCATTTCTGGAAACCATCTGGATGTGTTTTCCTCATCTGTGTTCCTTGGTTGCTCTATGAGTGCCTAAATCACATAAAGCCTTTTATGATGAACTGATGAGTTAGTGCATGGATGGGAGACCATATTGGAATATCAGGACTTAAAAAGAGCATCCTGGGTCCAGGCTTGATCTCACCATACGCAGAAGATAGTTATCTCTTTTCCACAGACTTCATTACGCACCAATGGTGCTGGAGTAGGAAGCATATGAAGCTGGCTGGTAAATCTGAGGCTCCCACAACTGGTGGGCACCTCAGATTGGAGTTTGTTGTGGACAGTAGTACAGTAACAGTTGTTTATATGGTTAAAACACACAGGTAAAGAGATAAGTAATTAAGCATTTGAACACTTAGCGGCAGAGATACTAGTAGGGCTTTGGGGTTAGAAGGAAAGAAGCCAACATCTGTTATACTGCACAAAAACAAAGTTGCTGGAAACGCTCAGCAGGTCTGGCAGCATCTGTGAAAGAGAAAACAGAGTTAACGTTTCGGGTCCAGTGACCGTTCCTCAGTAGCCTTCTGACGAAGGGTCACCGGACCCGAAACATTAACTCTGTTTTCTCTTTCACAGATGCTGCCAGACCTGCTGAGCTTTTCCAGCAACTTTGTTTTTGTTCCTGATTTACAGCATCCGCAGTTCTTTTGGTTTTTATCTGTTATCCTGCGTTCAAAGGAAAAAACTATAATCAAGAAAAGTGTTAGTTTCTAGTTTGATACTTCATGAAATAGCTTGGGGTTGGATTTAACAACAATATTGTCATTATTTAAATTGAAAGCTTTTATTATAGTTATTTTGAAGAGTTAAATTTCCGATCAGTTCCGCTGCTCCAACAGTTGGTATACTTTGCTGATCTTTTGATGACATTGATGCAACCCTTTAGCTACTTTAGAAAAAACATACTGTGTGTTCATTGCAGAGATTTGGATGAGTCTCTCTCCCAATTTCAATCAGGGAGGGATTAGTCGGATAACAAGTCATATTTGATAAGTAATAAGCAGAATTTGTCTTTCAAAAATTGGATTAGATTTCCATCCATTTGTAACCAATGGGCAGGAAATCTATTTATTCCACAAAATAAAAGCCTAAATTTGATTGTCTGCAGGAAAAGGTGCCAGGGGTGTGTTGTTGGAGGGAAATGGGGGTGAGGTTTTGAGTATGAAATAGATTTTTTTATTTGTAATGACATTGATTATTCAAGCTAAACCCGAGATCTGTAATAAAATATTAAGTTAAAGCTTTCAATGTATAAATTATTTATTTTGAATAGCAAATATGATTAGCATGAATAGCATTGTTAAGACCCTGATCTGTGCGTTGATCTCATCTTTGCAGAGCATTTTACCCAACCAAGTGTTCTTGTAACTACCCCAATTGGTGGGCTATCCCCATGGGGCTCACTCTGTTTATGGGAGAGCAATTTCATACAGAGAAATGTCTTGGTGGTTTAACCTCATTTGCACCTTACTGGTGAGGAGGCGAGTTGAGCCAACACTTATTGGTATTGGCAGTTGAGCCTGAATGGGTGGGTGGAGAGAGGAGCTGGCATGCCATGATTGGCAGGGAGCTAGAAACCTGTGCTGCTGCTCCTTGCCCCTCAAAAACTATTCTGAAAGCCAAGCCAAGCTACTTAGAGTCTTAGAAATATACAGCATGGAAACAGACCAACTCATCCATGCCAACCAGATATCCTATATAAATCTAGTCCCATTTGCCAACATTTGGCCCATACCCCTCTAAACCCTTCCTATTCATATACCCATCCAGATGCCTTTTAAATGTTGTAATTGTCCCAGCCCCCATCACTTCCTCTGGCAGCTCATTCCATACACACACCACCCTTTGCGTTAATACATTGTCCCTTAGGTCCCTTTTAAATCTTTCCTCTCTCTTCTTAAACCTATGCCCTCTAGTTTTGGATTCCCTCATCCCAGGAAGAAGACTTCGCCTAGTCACCCTATCCACGCTCCTTATGATTTTATAAACCTCAGCCGCTGACTGGCCAGGGAAAATAGCTCCAGCCTATTCAGCCTCTCCCTATAGCTCAAACCCTCCAACCTGGCAACATCCTTGTAAATCTTTTCTGAACCCTTCCAAGTTTCACAACATCCTTCCTATAGCAGGGCAGTAATCCAAAGTAGCCTAGTCAATGTCCTATACAGCCATAACATAATCAATGCACTGACTGATAAAGGCATGCGTACCAAACGGCTTCTCCACCATCCTATCTACCTGGGGCTTCACTTTCAAGGAACTATGAACCTGCACTCCAACGTCTCTTTGTTCAGCAACACTCCCCAGGACCTTATCATTAAGTGTTTAAGTCCTGGCCTGATTTGCCTTGTCAAATGTCTTACTGAAGTCCATATACTTCAAGTCCATATACTCCAAGCACTTCCACTGCTTTGCCTCATCAATCCTCTTCATTACTTCTGCAAAAAACTCCACTAAGTTAATGAGACATGATTTTCCACGCACCAAACTATGTTGACTATCCCTAATCAGTCTTTGTCTTTCCAAATACATGTAAATCCTGACTCTCAGGATTCCCTCCAACAGCTTGCCTACCACCAATGTCTGGCTCACCGGTCTATAGTTCCCTGGCATTTCCTTACCACTTTTCTTAAATAGTGGCGCAACATTAGCCAACCTCCAGTCTTCCGGCACCTCACCTGTGGCTATTGATGACACAAATATCTTAGCAAGGAGCCCAGCAATCCCTTTGCTTGCTTTCCACGGAGTTCTAGCGTACACTTGATTAGGTCCTGGGGATTTATCCACCTTTTATGTGCTTTAAGACGTCAGCACCTCCTCCTCTATATTTTAGACATGTTTCAAGATGTCACTGTTTATTTCCATACGTTCTATATCTTCTATATCCTTCCCCACAATAAACACTGATGCAAGATACTTGTTTAGTGTCTCCCCCATCTCCTGCAGTTCCAAACATAGGCGTCCTTGCTGACCTTTAAATAGCTTTATTCTCTCCCAAGTTACCCTTTTCTCTTTAACATATTTGTAGAATCTCTTTTGGATTCTCCTTTACCCTATTTGCCAGAGCTATTTTATGTCCCCTTTCTGCCCTCCTGATTTCCTTCTTAAGTATATTTTTGCTGCCTTTGTACTCTTCTAGGGATTCACTCGATCCCTGCTGTCTATATCTGTCATATGCTTCCTTCTTTTTCTTGACCAAAACCTCAACTTCTCCAGTCATCCAGCGTACCCTACACCTACCAGCCTTGCCCTTCACTGTGGCAGGAACATATTGTCTCTGGACTCTCGTTACCTCATTTTGAAGGCTTCCCATTTTCCAGCTGTCCCTTTACCTGCGAACATCTGCCCCAATCAACTTTTGAAAGTTCTTGCTTAATACCATCAACATTGTTCTTCCTCCAATTTAGAACTTTAACTTTTACATCCAGTCTATCCTTTTCCGTCACTATTTGAAAACTAATAGAGTTATGGTCACTGGCCCCAAAGTGCTCCCCCACTGACACCTCAGTCACCTGCCCTGCCTCGTTTTCCGAGAGTAGGTCAAATTTTGTTCCTTCTCGAGTAGGTACATCCACATTCTGAATCAGAAAATTTTCTTGTGCACACTTAACGAATTCCTCTCCATCCAAGCCCTCAACACTTGACAGTCCCAGTCTATGTTTGGAAAATTAAAATCCTGTACCATAACCACCCTCACAGATAGCTGAGACCTTGTTATAAATTTGTTCTCAATTTCCTAGTGGGGGCTGTGTAGTACAATCCCAGTAAGGTGATCATCCCTTTCTCATTTATCAGTTCCACCCAAATAACTTCCCTGGATGTATTCCCAGGAATATCCTCACTATGTACTTCAAAAACAATTTACACTCTCTGCCCATTTAGACCTGAACAATGCACCTGGGCCTTGACCCTCTTATCGAAATTAACCCTATAAGGCTTAGCACAACTCTTGCCACCTCATTCCAGGACCCTCTGGAGGTGGTAGTAGGCAGATTGAGAATGTGGCGATAAGTATCAGCAAAGTAGTTTCTGAACACCGTCATTCTATTCGTGCTGATGGAGGCATATACACATGAGATTCAGCCACATTCACTCCACCCTGCTTTAGTCTAGCAACTGCACCTCTTCCTAGACAATGTCAGTTTCTCGAAACAACTTCTGCACAGGTCCCTTTGAGGTAATTTTAACCTCTCAGCAAGTGGTTTGCCATTTTGTGTATTATGGAACTTGGCAATCTAATTTCCCGGCTCATCTGATTGAAAAATGTTTACTCTTATTTCTCACCTACATACTGACCCCAGCAGCAACATATGAAAACATGTCATGTTCCATATGTATGCCTAGCTTGACCTTGCCATAACCTCTTCATGCCCTCTGCTGTCTATTTTTTTTGTTGCACTGCTGTCATCCTGTACTATATGAGCAGAAATTTCTTCCAAATGTATTGTCTTTGGTCTTCACCTCAAAATTTGCTTCCCATGAGCAATGCTGTTCCTTCCCTGCCAACCATCTGAGGCTGCATTACACCGTTCCCAGTCACACTGTCAGTAGAACTGCTGACTTACACCTCTTTAAAATCATCTGCGTCTGCCCTACCTGAATTTGATGTTAAAACCCAGTTACCTCTAGACTTGACTGTTATTCAGAGCTCTCTTGGCCCGCCTCCCATCTTCCACCTGACAGAAACTCTGGCTTATCCAAAATCCTGCAGTCTGTATCCCAACCTGTATGCCTGTGCTTTTTAACTTACATTGATTCCTGGTCAGGTACTGCTTTAATTTTGAAATTCACATCCTCGTTTTCAAATATGTCCATGGGTGACTCCACTTCCTATTCCAATCTCTGCAGCTAAACAAGCTTTCCAGATCTCTGCTGTCTTTCAGTTCAAGTGTCTGATACATAACTATTTTAATCTCCCCACATAAGGCATTGATGCCTTCAGCTGTCTGGGCCTTAAGCTCTGAACTTCCCTCCCTAAGCCTCTCAACCTCCCATTCTTTAAGATGCTTTTTAAAATTTGTATCTTTTTCCAAGGTTTTGGTCTCAGTCCTAATGTTTGTTTGATATGGCTCCTAGAAAAGCCGTGATATATTATGTTACTTTGCAGGCACTGTGTCAATGCAAGTTGCTCTTGTTTATCTGTTCAACTTACCTAGGTATATAGGATAAGCATTCAGTGTTAAAAATACCATTGTTAAAGTTTTGTTTTTACACCACATTCCTTTCTTTTTATCACACATGGTAAGTTTCAATGTGGTCAGTATTACCCTTGTATACGTATAGCATAAGTTTTCAACAAAAGTTTTGTACTTGTTGTAGATGCCAACTGACTTGTCAGTTAATAGCTCGCTTGCAATCTTTGAACCATAGATTATCTTTTGCAGTGGTTGATATGGCTTACATTTTACATATACCTCTTATAAGTTGATATTGAAATTCTTGATAACTGTCAAGGCTATGTCATTTTGTTTTTCCTTCCTTCTGGGAGATCTTGCAACTGATGTGCAATTTTGTTAATGATGTATTTTATTTGAAATTCCTTTCACTGTGATGTCATTTGCTAAATCTAGCAAGCAAAGTTCAGCTGTGTAGCACCAGTTTTCTGTTGAGTGGCATTACAGGCATAAAACTGCCTGTACATAAAACTGCAACATACATTGTGCCAGACCTTATACTGGTGAAGGTGTGCATGGTGAAAGTCAGTTGGATGCATGCTACATGCACTGGTGTCACTTCGGAGCTCAATGCTCCAGCTAAAGTTGTCCCTTCATTAGACATGGTGGAACATGCCAATCAGCAGCAGGAAGGAGGCCACCCAACACTTCCTGTCAACTATTTCAAGGGATCGTCAACTACTGTCAGTTTAATTGTTGATTAATTTCTTCCTCTGGTTGTAACAATTGTGCTGTAATTGGTGTTTTTCACAGTTCTTTAAGGTAGCTGAAATCCTTGCTGAGTGCTATGGCAGTTGGTATCCTAACTTCAGTATAAAGCAGCAACTTCCCAAGTATGGATGCAGTGATAGGTACTCCCCTTGGAACACAGCATGGCTTGGAGAATGTGCTGAAAGTTCACACAGCAGGATAAGCTGCTTGAAGTAATTCTACTATATGGACCATAGGGAGGAACAGTGCCTGAGATGTCTACTCTTAAATTAAACATTCTGAAATCAGCCACAGCTGCAGCCTTCAAGCAGACAAGGCTGGCATTGCCTGTGGCCATGAGGTTTCTTGTGTCTGGTTCCTGGCAAGGTTGGGACTGAAGAAATTCACAACACCATGTAGCTTTCTGTCCACTGTTTTTTGCATAAAGAAGATGCACTGTATTCTCTGGTAAATTAGGGATGGGCAACAAGTGCAACCTAGTCAGTGGCACCACATCCTATTGAAAGGATTAACTTTTAAAAAAAGGTACAAGAAAAGCTAACTGTCCTTCATTCTGTCACTGTCAAGCAGGTGGCTTTGGGAGTTTCACAAGTTTCTCCCTGGTACAGACTGTGTGCACATCACTTTGCAGGTGCCTGCACGTCAACTCCAAGATGTGCCACATTCCTCAACCTCAAGCAGTTTTGCTTCCACAGTTGGAAGATGCTGCAGCTCAGTGCCCCGTACCCCAGCAGTAGTTATGATGCATCCATTGTCTGGAAATCTTGTATGCCTTCTGCAATTAAGCTGCCATGCCAAACTCCTAGGCTGGCAACTGGGAGATGAGGGCTATCCCTTGATGATGTGGTTGGTGACACTGTTGCGTAAGTGGGCAGTGTGCACAAAATAATTGCATCCCTGTGTGCTTCATATATCTTTCAGTTTTAGAATTGATCTTTTTATATTTTGTAACCTCTTTTAATATCCTTGACTTCAGTTCTATGTCCATTATTTTACTTGTGTTCTTCTTTTGAACCCTGGCATTCTTAACTTGTATTTAATTTCATTTACCAGCTTCTAAATGATATATTTACTTTCAACCTTGTTTTATCCTCAGCACTTTGCCCTGCTGATTGACTTGCCCATATTTTAAGTTCATCAAAGTATCTTGACATTGTTGACTATAGCCAGCACTTGAAGGGAATTCTATATTTCCACAGCAAAACTATTGCTCAGTTCTGGGTGACTGGCCAATTGTCAGTTTTTCCGCTGTTTGCATTTGCCAACATTGAGTTCTCCTTCAAGTACAGTCCACTTCTATTAGTTCAATAGGAAAATTATTTTCTAGGAAAAATATTGAATTATTCCGTAATTCAAATAAAGCAAACTTAACAAAAAAAAATGACACAGAAGGTGTTTCTTGCTCACACAGTTTCAAATTAGCATGCCATTCAAATCAATAAATTTCAAACAGATATTACCGTCTCTATGGGGAACAGTACCTTTCCAAAGTCCTAGTTATTGACTAAAAGAATGTAGCCGTGGGAATCATAAGATCGTACAGCATAGAAGATGCCCTTCGGTCCATTGAGTCTGTACTAACAGAACTACTCTAAACCTACACTAGTCCAGGATTCTCAGATTCAAACAAAAGAATTATAAGTAGAAAAGATTCAAACAAAGCAACTATCTTCTGTATACTAAAACTCCAAACTAAATTGATTAAGCATAAATTAACATGCAAATTACAGTCAATTATAAACTATTAATTTCATATTAAATGGAAGTACAACTAAGACCAATGGACAAATTGGCTTGATTTAATTTGATTTGATTTATTATTGCCACCTTTACCTAGGTACAGCTAAAAAGTTTTGTTTTGCATGCAGTTCATACCATACAAAGATCATAGGGTGATTGAACAGAGCAAGAAATACAAAGCTACGGCTGCAAAGAAAGCGCACAAAAAGCAAGATCAACATTCGATTTGAAATTTGAGAGGTCCATTCAGAAGTCTAATAACAGCAGGGAAGAAGTTGCTCTTGAATCTGTTGGTACATGAAGTCCACTGGGCAAATAGGTAATCAAACACAGTTGCAAAGTCCTTTGAAACTGTTTTCTCACAAAAATTCCAGCTCCTCTTATTCTTGGAAATAGCCTGTTCCACAGCCGACAACAGCACACAGCCATCCCTGAGTTCCATGGGCACCGTCTTCAGCTAACATATCACATGTCTGCAAAATGTTATCACTCTGTCTCAATCCACAAGCATTATCGTCAACTAACTGGAACAACTGCAGCAACTTGTTCTCAGCTTCTAGACCCCAACCTCCATTGTCTTCTACCTGCCTGTACCTTCGCCACTGCGCTCACCAACTTCTAATAATGGAGGCTTTACAGCTCTGCATCCCCTTACACAGCCTCAAACAGTTTCTATTTCCACAGATGTTTTGGTTTCCAAACTCGGTTTCGGTTTTCATTTCCTTAGAAATGTGAGAGTTTAGTTTCCTTTCAATTTTCCTTTTAAGTGTAATGGCTATGTTGTGGTGAAAAATGACCATTCAATTTTGTGTGAGTCAAGGAAGCAAAGATCAAATGCAAGCATGTCAGTTACCCAAATAATTTCTTAGCATGATGGGATACTTGACCAGAGGTGTTTTATCCAAAAACAATTCTCAATAATATGGGAGTCTGCCTCTTATATTTATAATTCTCAACTTTATGCGACTCCCTGTTAAACCAACCTTAAGCCTTTTGTTTGTTAGTTTCCATGATGACTCAACCACTCTGTTTAGCCTTCAGTTTCCATTATCTCCTTACTCTGTATAGCAATGAGTAGTGAGCTTACATAGGCTGTTATTGTTACAAATGCTGAATTAACCTACTCAAAAAACCCCTGTGCCAAGTATCCCATCTTGTCAAGATAAGATCAAGCATAACTATAATACTTACTTCAAAACTATCATGCACTTTAAATGTAACTCTATTAAAATTAACTCCAGCATCCCTACTTCAGCTGCTTCTTGCAAACCCTTGTGTTTTACAAAGTGATCAGCAAGTATTCCAGTAGTAAGGCATACTCTGGTTGACAATACATTCAGCAAAATCTATGAGGCAACCAAAACCACACATACTCAGTCTCCTAACCAAGTACTGCACTCCTTTCATCTTATGTAGCTGTACATCAGGCCCTGTGAATACAACACCATTTCTCACCAACTAATATAGTCTTTCTCGTACCAGTGAAATAGCAATGTTCCCAATTTTAAACTCCTTTAACTATCTCCACATAAGTAGTATACAGGGTGTGTTACTGTCAGTTCCCTGTATTTGCCTCAGCAGTAAGTCTTTGAGGGAGAAAGGCACATCTATGGCTGTGTCCAATATTCTCTGCCTGGTCCTTGTGTGATCCCAACGCGTATTACTTATGGAGGGGTTGTCATGCTAGTATACTAATGAGCTGTTCTTATACTGTGCTATGCAGTCAGAACAAGCCAAGCATATGCAGGAATGAAAAGAACATTCCAGAAGGTTGTGGGTTCAAATCCCACATCAAGACTGGAACTCAAGATCTAGTTTTACACCCCAGTGCATTGCTGGAGTGAGAATGAGATATTAAGCCACATTTCCTAAAATTCAAAAGCGACTGTACTTCAAAAATACTTCATTAGTTGTGAAATGCTTTGAGACATTTGGTGTAATTGCGCAAGTTTGTTTTTAATCTTTGACCGGCATTCCCTTAAATTTTAGCCAAAGTACTACCAATGTAGGATCAGTGAACTCATTCAATTTCAGATGCAGTAATAGAACAATTTTACTTACAAAATTTGAAAAGTGATTTTCTCTAGTTTTCATTGATGAGAATGTGAACAACGGTGTAACACAATGTCTTTCAGTAATAATATAATTTTTAATTTAAATTGAAGCAAAATAAATTGACTCTCTTTCACAGGAAGATGTGATGTTCTCAGGTCTTCACCAGAGTTGAGTTTAGTGGATAATTTTGTTTGGGATTTTGTGGTTTTGCTGGTATTTCTAGCTGACTTCTTTTAAGGGAGACACATCGGTCCTGACCATGCAACAAGAATTCAGTGAGTTTGTGTGCAGCGGCCAGCCTACAGTTCAGTGGCTTGGCTCGGTTGTCATAAATTACTCAAGCACAACATCAAACCTGCAGTTAATATTAACCCCCTCTACACCCCACTAAAATGTAATGCAGATCATTATTGTTTAAAATCTAATCTTGGATCTCTGATCCAACAGTGAGTCCTTGAGCTAAGCAGGAGTGAAGAATTTTTGCCTCGACTTACCATACTATATGGGACTCATCCTAATTATAAGCTTGTCTAACTTCCATCTGTATTACCTTCCTTGGGTGGGAAGAGCAATTTGCTGCATTAGCTCCCCTAGCCAGCACCACCCGAGTCATTTTTTAGAGGAAAAACGTTTTAAAGACTTTGTTTACAAAGTGTGCCTTGCTGCAACAACAGCACTTGCATTTATATAACAGCCCAAGGCACTTTGCCGGAATGTTACCAAGAAAAATTTGACAACAAGTCACAGAAGAAATTATTAAGGCTGGCAATCAATTTTCTTTAGCCAGCAGTAGGCTTGAAGGAATATCTAAGCAGCCTATGAATTCACAGCATAGTTTTCCTTTGATAACGTTTCCACATCTTATTGGGACCATTGGTTGTCAGAACCTTAGTGGCATTCCTGACAGCTACTGTCATCATCTCATGTTTGTGCCACAAGTACCTCAAGATTAGAGTTGAAAACATGAGCAAAACGAAATCCGTAAATCTTTGTTGTATTGCACTACAAAATGATATATTTGCAGTAATCCACACTACTCACCTAAATGCTGATGTGTTTTCTCTCTGACCTTAATGCATTTTTGGTCCCAACTGCAAATGTAAAGTCCAGATAATCCCAAACCTTCTCTAATCAGACTCTGTCCTTGAGAATACGACAATATTTTTTGTGGGGGTGTGAGAGGTCCCACTAGTAAAGTGATTATGTTACCAGATGACGAAATCCAGATGCTGGACTAAAACATCCAAAACCTCATGTTCAAACCCCACCATAGTAGCTGAGGAACTTAAATTTAATATATTAAGTAAGTCTGGAACAGAAAGAAACGAGTATCAGCATCGATGGTACTGAAACAACAGATCTGTCATTAAAATATAACTGTTTCTCTAATGTCCCTCAGAAGGAAATCTTAATACTTAGCTGTTCTGAGGAAGGGTCACTAGACCCGAAATATTAACTGTTTTTTCCTTCACAGATACTGCCAGACTTGCTGAGCTTTTCCAGCAACTTTATTTTTGTTCCTAATACTTAGCTGGTCTATCCTATTTGTGACTCCAGAAATAGGAGTTAACAATGTAGTTGACTGTGATATGGCCCAGTGAGCCACTTAGTTGTATCCAAAAATGTAGCTCACGACCACCTTCTCAAGGTCGGTAAGAGATGGGCAGTAATTGCTGGGCATAATCTTGTTACAGTGTAGGAGGTTTTGTCTGCTGGCTGAAGAGCTGGTGAGAGACCCGTTGTTCCTCTTTTCGGGCTGACCATTCACCAAGCAGATGAGGCCAATGGCAGGCCTTCCCCTTCTAGAGGGATCCCGTGGGGGAGACCCTGTCTCACTAGAGCCCAGCAGCTGAGGGGGTTGTAACTGCAGCCAGAAAGGCCTTGCTCCTCAACATAGTCTTCTTTCCCTTATTTATCCCCTCCTTTGACATTTATCTATGGTCTTCAACCTAGTGATTCCTCTGCTAGCACGTTTACATTTATAAAAGAGATAATAGGAACGGCAGATGCTGGAGAATCCAAGATGACAAGGTGTAGAGCTGGATGAACACAGCAGGCCAAGCAGCATCATAGGAGCAGGAAAGCTTGACGTTTCGGGCCGAGACCCTTCATCACAAATGGGGGAGGGGAAGAGGGTTCTGAAATAAATAGGGAGAGAGGGGAAGGCGGATAGAAGATGGATAGAGGAGAAGATAGGTGGAGAGGAGACAGACAAGTCAAAGGGGCAGGGATGGAGTCAGTAAAGGTGAGCGTACGTGGGGAGGTAGGGAGGAGATAGGTCAGTCCAGGGAGGACGGACAGGTCAAGGGGGCGGGATGAGGTTAGTTGGTAGGAAATGGGGGTGCGGCTTGAGGTGGGAGGAGGGGATAGGTGAGAGGAAGGACAGGTTAGGGAGGCGGGGACGAGCTGGTCTGGTTTTGGGATGCGGTTGGGGGAGGGGAGATTTTGAAGCTTGTGAAGTCCACATCGATACCATTGGGCTGCAGGGTTCCCAAGCGGAATATAAGTTGCTGTTCATGCAACCTTCGGGTGGCATCGTTGTGGCACTGCAGGAGGCCCAGGATGGACATGTCGTCTGAGGAATGAGAGGGGGAGTTGAAATGGTTCGCGACTGGGAGGTGCAGTTGTTTGTTGTGAACCGAGTGTAGGTGTTCTGCAAAGCGGTCCCCAAGCCTCCGCTTGGTTTCCCCGATGTAGAGGAACCCACAACGGGTACAGCAGATGCAGTATACCACATTAGCAGATGTGCAGGTGAACATCTGCTTGATGTGGAAAGTCTTCTTGGGGCCTGGGATTGGGGTGAGGGAGGAGGTGGAGGGGGGCAGGTGTAGCACTTCCTGTGGTTGCAGGGAAAAGTGCCGGGTGTGGTGGGGCTGGAGGGGAGTGTGGAGCGGACAAGGGAGTTGTGGAGGGAGTGGTCCCTCTGGAAAGCATATAAGGGTGGGGAGGGAAAAATGTCTTTGTTGGTGGGGTCGGATTGCAGATGGTGGAAGTGTCGGAGGATGATGCGTTGGATCCGGAGGTTGGTGGGGTGGCACGTGAGGACGAGGGGGATTCTTTTTTGGTTGTTATTGCCGGGACGGGGTGTGAGGGATGAGTTGCAGGAAATGCGGGAGACACGGTCGAGGGTGTTCTCGACCACTGCGGGGGAAAATTGCGGTCCTTGAAGAACGAGGACATCTGAGATGCACGGGAGTGGAATGCCTCATCCTGGGAGCAGATGCGGCGGAGGCGAAGGAATTGGGAATAGGGGATGGCATTTTTACAGGAAGGTGGGTGTGAGGAGGTGTATTCTAGTTAGCTGTGGGAGTCGGTGGGCTTGAAATGGATATCGGTTTCTAGGCGGTTACCCGAGATGGAGACAGAGGTCCAGGAAAGTGAGAGAAGTATTAGAGATAGTCCAGGTGAATTTAAGTTTGGGGTGGAAGGTGTTGGTGAAGTCGGTGAACTGTTCGAGCTCCTCGTGGGAGCACGAGGCAGCGCCGATACAGTCTTCAATGTAACGGAGGAAGCGGTGGGTTTTAGGGCCAGTGTAGGTACAGAAAAGGGATTGTTCCACATGACCTACAAAGAGGCAGGCATAGCTTGGGCCCATGCGGGTACCCATGGCCACGCCCTTTGTCAGTAGGAAGTGGGAGGAATTGAAAGAGAAGTTGTTGAGGGTGAGGACGAGTTCGGCTAAGCGGATGAGGGTGTCAGTGGAGGGGGACTGGTTAGGCCTGCGGGACAGGAAGAAGCGGAGGGCCTTGCTTGGCTTGCTGTGTTCATCCAGCTCTACACCTTGTTATCTTACGTTTATAAAATGTTGGTTAGGCCGCAGATGGAATACTGTGTGCAGTTCTGGTTGTCGCACATTCAGATGGACATGATTCTACCAGAGAGGGTGCAGCAAAGATTCACCAGGATGTTGCCTGGTGTGAAAAGTCCAAGTTATGAGAAGAGACTGAATAGGCTAGGGGCACAGGAGGTTGAGGAGGAATCTGATTGAGGTATATAAAATTATGAGAGGCAAAGATGGAATAGATCGTGAGAAACTCTTCCCCATGGTAAATATGTCTGAGACCAGAAGACATAAATTTAAGGTGAGGAGTAAATGGTTTAGAGGCAATCTGAGAACTTCTTTTCAGCCAGAGGATGGTAGATATATAGAATGTGCTGCCTAAGAGAATGGTGGACACAAGTACTCTCGAAACATTTAAGAAGCGGCTGGATGAGTACTTAAAATGCTGGGGCATAATAGGCCATGGATCAAGTACAGGTAAGTGGGATTAGTGTAGTTTGGTGTTTCTTGGAATATGTAGACATGGTGGCCTGAAGGGTCTGTTTCTACAGCTCTGAGTTTAAACTGACCACAGTTATATTATCAGTGCCAGCAATTACTGCAATTTAAATTACCGTCGAATTACCTCTTAAGAGGGTATCAGTTCCTGTAGATAATCAATGAGGTCAGCATCAAGTTTGTCCTTCTATGTTCTGTAGTAAAGTAAGTACAGTTGAGGCATATTCAGGAAGAATGGCCACTCAAACAAAAGATGCTGCCATGTTCTGTGGCATTGTACTTCAGCTTGAACATGTTGAGTTGTTCCCCTCCTCTAGTTTCAGACTTATTATTAAAGCAATGTGATCTTTTCAAAGCTACGCAATGCAAAATAAAGGAACCAATCCGCCAATAAATCATATCTTTAAATGTTATAAACCAAATACTTGCTGAAAAACAACCTTGCTGAAGATTGTGTACATGAAGCAAGAAAAAGCTATTCCGACATTCTAAACAGCAATACAAATGAGAGATTTTTAGTAATTTTAATGCATTTGTAGATGTTGAGTTAGTACCTCTTTTGAAAGCAAAAATTACTCTTAACTAATCTATCGTAAAAGTTTCAAGATGAAATGCTTTAAAATAGTTTGCATTATACATTCTGAGAGAAACATAAATGTGATTATATGATCTCATTGGTCCATGATTTAATGCTTAGCACTGCATGTCCCAGAAGTGCAGTCAATCTTATCCATAATGTGATATATGAACTCCCTTAGAGTATGGTAATGAAAATTATTATAGATTTTTATGAATCTGCAATGCATTTTAAATGTATCCATCCTGAATTAGTAAACCATTTCAAATTATGACTGGGTATGCCTTTATATTGCTGAATAGGAATACAGAAAAACTGGTTTACAATGATGGTTGTAAAAAAAATTGTACACAATCTTGTATGCAAGTTGGAATTATGTAGCATGATGCAGGAAAAGGAAATTTCCTGTAACTTATTTTTGTACATTTCCATTAATTGATTTAATTAAATAGACAGGTACAGAGATACCAGGTTTAGAGAAATTTAGCTTTTGAGGGGAGGTCGGATAGGCTGGGGTTGTTAATTTTGGATCAGAGGTCGCTGAGGGGAGATTTGATTGAGACATATAACAGTATGAGGGACTTAAATAAGGTGGATGGGAAGATCTTATTTTCCCATGTAGAGGGGAGCATAACCAGAGCGGATGGGTAGAAATTATACTCCTTAGTGGAGAAGTCCAAACCAGGGAAATAATTTGCAGCAAAATTTCAATGGATGTTGAAATGATGGAACTCACTGCTTGAGAAGATGGAAAAGGAGATGAAAATGGAAGAGGTAAACATATTAATATTTGGGCATGCTAATGAAGAGCTGTAACCTAGTGTTGTGTGCTTAGGCCGAAACAACTCTTTCTCAGTCAGCACAAAGATAGCCTCCTCCCACGCTATAAACTTTGTGTTTTTTTAAGTTAAATTACAATCATTATGCTACATGGCACAGGATTTCCCCAACACAGCATATTTAATAATCCCAGGATTCAGGTCTTCTCCAGACTGAGATAAAAATAACATTATTCAATGAGTAGTAAATTTTTATTCATTCTAGGTATGACATTTAATTATTATTAAAAGTATATTTTGAATGAGGAATAAGTTTCAGATCCTCTCTTTGCCATTGGAAGCCTAAATACATGAAGTCCTGGCCAGCAGACTTAACTTCTTCACTGTTCTCCCTGCCAGCTTCCAGATCTCCAGCTGACCTAACAGCAACAGATCCAAAGCTCTGTCACACATATCAAGACCCAAAGTCCTGCTCACCCATCATCCCTGACCTCACTGACCTAAGTTTTCATCTCTACTCCCAGTGCATTAGAACATAGAACATAGAACAAGACAGCGCAGAACAGGCCCTTCGGCCCTCGATGTTGCGCCGACCTGTGAACTAATCTAAGCCCATCCCCCTACACTATCCCATCATCATCCATATGCTTATCCAAGGACTGTTTAAATGCCCCTAATGTGGCTGAGTTAACTACATTGGCAGGCAGGGCATTCCACGCCCTTACCACTCTCTGAGTAAAGAACCTGCCTCTGACATCTGTCTTAAATCTATCACCCCTCAATTTGCAGCTATGCCCCCTCGTACTAGCCGACGTCATCATCCTAGGAAAAAGACTCTCACTGTCCACCCTATCTAATCCTCTGATCATTTTGTAGGTCTCTATTAAATCCCCTCTTAGCCTCCTTCTCTCCAATGAGAACAGACCCAAGACCCTCAGCCTTTCCTCATAAGACCTTCGCTCCAGACCAGGCAACATCCTGGTAAATCTCCTCTGCACCTTTTCCAATGCTTCCACATCCTTCCTGTAATGGGGCGACCAGAACTGTACGCAATATTCCAAGTGAGGCCACACTAGCGTTTTGTACAGTTGCAGCATGACATCACGGCTCCGGAACTCAATCCCTCTGCCAATGAAACCCAACACACACCGTATGCCTTCTTAACAGCACTATCAACCTGGGTGGCAACTTTCAGGGATCTATGTACCTGGACACCAAGATCCCTCTGCACATCCACACTACCAAGAATCTTTCCATTGACCCAGTATTCTGCCTTCCTATTATTCTTCCCAAAGTGCATCACCTCACATTTATCTGCATTGAACTCCATTTGCCACCTTTCAGCCCAATTCTGCAGTTTATCCAAGCCTCCCTGCAACCTGCAACATTCTTCCACACTGTCCACCACTCTACCAACTTTAGTGTCATCTGCAAACTTACTAACCCATCCACCTATGTCTGCGTCCAAGTCATTTATAAAAATGACAAACAGCAGTGGTCCCAAAACAGATCCTTGTGGCACACCACTAGTAACCGGACTCCAGGCTGAATATTTTCCATCAACCACCACTCTTTGCCTTCTTTCAGAAAGCCAGTTTCTAATCCAAACTGCTAAATCTCCCTCAATCCCATGCCTCTGCATTTTCTCCAATAGCCTACCATGTGGAACCTTATCAAAGGCTTTACTGAAGTCCATGTACACCACGTCAACTGCCCTACCCTCATCCACATGCTTGGTCACCTTCTCAAAAAACTCAATGAGGTTTGTGAGACACGACCTGCCCTTGACGAATCCATGTTGACTATCTCCAATCAAATTGTTGCTTGCTAGATGATTATAAATCTTATCTCTTATAATCCTTTCCAAAACTTTTCCTACAACAGATGTAAGGCTCACTGGTCTATAATTACCTGGGTCATCTCTACTGCCCTCCTTGAACAAGTGCACAACATTTGCAATCCTCCAGTCCTCTGGTACTAAACCTGTAGACAATGACGACTCAAAGATCAAGGCCATAGGCTCCGCCATCTCCTCCCTAGCTTCCCAGAGAACCCTTGGAAAAATCCCATCGGGCCCAGGGGATCTAGCTACCTTCACACCTTCAAGGATTGATAACACCTCCTCCTTACTAACCTCAATCCTTTCAAGTCTAATAGCCCGTATCTCAGTCTTCTCCTCTACAATATTCTCCTTTTCCCGAGTGAAAACAGATGAGAAATATTTGTTTAGCGCCTCGCCGATCTCCACAGGGTCCACACACATCTTCCCACTTCTGTCTTTGACTGGCCCTATTCTTACCCTAGTCATCCTTTTATTCCCCACATACCTATAGAAAGCTTTAGGGTTCTCCTTAATTCTACCTGCTAATGACTGCTCATGTCTCCTCCTTGCTCTTCTTAACTCTCTTTAAATCCTTCCTAGCTAATCTGTAACTCTCCATCGCCTCATCTGAACCATCTCGTCTCAATGTCACATAAGCCTCCCTCTTCCGCTTAACAAGAGATACAATTTCTTTTGTAAACCAAGGTTCCCTTACCTTATCACTTCCTCCCTGCCTGACAGGGACATACCTATCAAGGACACGCAATGTCTGTTCCTTAAACCTGCTCCACATTTCGATTGTCCCCATCCCCTGCATTTTGCTACCCCATTCTATTCCTCCTAAGTCTTGCCTAATCGCATTATAATTGCCCTTCCCCCATCTATAACTCTTGCCCAGTGGCATGTTCCTATCCCTTTCCATCGCTAAAGTAAACGTAACCGAATTATGGTCACTCTCTCCAAAGTGCTCACCTACCACCAAATCAAACACCTGGCCTGGTTCATTACCAAGTATCAGATCCAGTATGGCCTCCCCTCTTGTCGGCCCTTCGACATACTGTGTCAGGAAACCCTCCTGCACACATTGGACAAAAACCGATCCATCCGACGTACTAGAGTTATAGCATTTCCAGTCAATGTTGGGGAAGTTAATGTCTCCCATAATGACCGCTTTGTTCCTTTCACTCCTGCCCAGAATCGTTTTGCCGATCCTCTCCTCCACATCCCTGGAACTTTGTGGAGGCCTATAAAAAACTCTGTGACCTCTCCTCTCCTGTTTCTGACCTCAGCCCATACTGCCTCAGTAGACAAGTCCTCGTCAAAAGTTCTTTCAGCCACCGTTATGCTGTCCTTGACGAACAAAGCCACACCTCCCCCTCTTTTACCACTTTCCCTGATCTTTATGAAAGATCTGAACCCTGGAACCTGCAACATCCATTCCTGACCCTGCTTTATCCACGTCTCCGAAATGGCCACAACATCAAAGTCCCAGGTAGCTATCCATGCTGCAAGCTCACCTACCTTATTCCGGATACTCCTGGCGTTGAAGTAGACACACTTCAAACCAGCTTGCTGTCTTCCAGCACACTCCTGTGACGGTGAAATCCTGTCCATGTCCTCCCTACTCTCATCCTCCTGTGTACTGGAACCACACCACAGGTTCCCATGCCCCTGCTGAGCTAGTTTAAATCCACCCGAATAGCACTAGCAAATTTCCCACCCAGGATATTAGTACCCCTCTGGTTCAAGTGAAGACCGTTCTGTTTGTAGAGGTCCCACCTCCCCCAGAATGAGCCCCAGTTATCCATATACCTGAAACCCTCCCTCCTGCACTATCCCTGCAGCCACGTGTTCAGCTGATATCTCTCCCTGTTCTTTGCCTCGCTATCACGTGGCACGGGTAACAAACCAGAGATAACAACTCTGTTTGTTCTAGCTCTCAGCTTCCACCCTAGCTCCCTGAAATCCTGCCTTATATCCCTGTCCCTCTTTCTACCTATGTCATTGGTACCTATGTGGACCACGACTTGGGGCTGGTCACCCTCTCCCTTCAGGACCCCAAAGACACGATCTGAGACATCACAGACCGTGGCACCTGGGAGGCAACACACCAACCATGAGTCTCTCTCGTTCCCACAGAATCTCCTATCTGTCCCCCTAACTATGGAGTCCCCAATGACTAATGCTCTCCTCCTCTTCCCCCTTCCCTTCTGAGCAACAAGGACAGACTCTGCGCCAGAGACCTGTACCCCATGGCTTACCCCTGGTAAGTCGTCCCCCTCAACAGAATCCAAAACCTGTTATTGAGGGGAACGGCCGCAGGGGATCCCCACGCTGTCTGCCTGTTCCCTTTCCGTCCCCTGACTGTAACCCATCTACTTTTTTCCTGTACCTGAGGTGTGACTACCTCCCTGTAACTCCTCTCAATCACCCCCTCAGCCTCCCGAATGATCCGAAGTTCATCCAGCTCCAGCTCCGGTTTCCAAGGAGCTGGAGTTGGGTGCACCTCCCACAGATGAAGTCAGCAAGGACACTAGTGGTGACCCTCACCTCCCACATCCTACAGGAGGAGCATGCAACTGCCCTTGCATCCATTGCCATTGTTCTGAATTGTAAAAAACAGACTATTGGAGAAGAAAACACTAGTAACTTACCAAATCGGCGCTCAGACCTGTTTTGGTTAGAGGAGGAGGATGGGTGGGAGACACTACTTTAGTAGTGTTTCGGGTAAAGCAACCGCCCAAATATATTACCTCACTTACTCAACCGTCCCGTGTCTGCTCCTGCTCAACGTGCACTCCGCCTATTCATGAGGTAAGTTTTTAAAAGGAGAAGCTCACCTTCCCAGGCTGCCCTCGCGCCTCCTTCCGGCCTCCCACCGCTGAAATGACTGAAAGGCCGTAGGCACGCGAGGTAAGACCATTATACTCCTGAAGCTTACCTTCCCAGGCTGCCCTCGTGCCTCCTTCCGGACTCCCGCCGCTGAAACTGAATTCAAACTGAATTCCTTGTCAAAATCACTACATTGTCTCAGCTTAGGCTAACTCTGCAGTCTTCTCCAGTGCTACATCCATATTTACATTCTTTCTCACTCAAAAATTCCTGCTTTTCCCCTTTGCTGCATTACTGGTGACAGTAATGTCACCAAACCTAAATTTCTGGAGTGGCCCTCACAAAACTATCGAGAACATCTCTTTATAAAATTCTTCTGAAAATCTCTTTGATCAATTTTTCAATGAAACCTTTTAATCTCTCCATTGCTGACAAAACATTGGTTTTCTTTGAGTGAAGTACAATGGGATGGTTTACTAGTTAATACATCTTTAGAAATGAACCTATTGTGTCTTTATTTCACGACCTTGAAAATATCTATTCCACTGATTCCTTGAGTGAAATCTGTGCCAAATGTTGACAGTTCATTAATCCGTTGATTAAATGTATAATCATATAAAATATTGAATGCATATAGTGTAAAATCTTTGTTAGCCCGAATGCTCAAGGAATGAGTGGTGCCGGTTAATCAAAAATGCCGACTCAAGGCAAGGTGCTGCTTTGTCACTGAGGAGTTGAAGGGACGCACCTGGGCAGATAATGGAACCCAAAGTACTACAGGAAAAACCACCACAACTGAAGATTAGACTGACACCACAAGTTTCAGACTGGCTTTGGGGAAAATAAATAACCTGTTTCACTGACAGTTGCTTGGGGCTGTACTTCTTTTGTTGGACACAACAACCAAAACTGACCCAATCATTTAATGTTTTCACTGCAAAGCCTAGGAACAACTTTTGCAGATTTACAATTTATTATTTGGATTTTTCAAATGAAAGATTGTATTACATGACGTTACGAGTGACCGGCTTTTAAAATAGTATTGAGCTGTCTGAAATTCCAGTTAGTGGAGGATTCTGGTTGTTGAGTGGCAGATGTCACCACATTTAAAGTACTTGTTCATTTACATCCTGTTCCCAGATTGAACGCTGAGGAATTCAGCAGTCACAGAGTGCTCTGATTAGATTTCTGACAAGGATCAGTAAGGTTAATCTCAAGTTTTGCTTGCTTTGGTGCCTTTGGTGTCACTAGTTCAAATCGGCACTGATTAATTCCAAATATAAGGCAAACTAACTGATATCACTCATCCTGGGTTGTCTTTGAGAAACTATGAGAAATAGAAACATGTCATATTAGTGTAGTAGAGATAACAAATCATATTAGTGTAGTAGATTTGTTTTCTGAGGTTAGGGTTAATGCACATTGTTGGGTTAAAGCACTCTGCTTGTAACTGTGCTGCATCTTTCTTAAGATTCTTTGAAACATACCTAGATTTCCTAAAATTGAAGTTATTTCCTCCTGCGGTGCTAAGTTTGTAAACAGAACATTCTTTAAAAGGAATTATAATTTCCATTTGGAGGCAGGAGTGCCTGACAATCACGAAGAGTCATTAGTTATTTTAATTTAGCCATTGCAAGACTAGTAATATCAATTTGCCTCAGATCAAGTGAATTGACACGGAATGATATTTTAAATCTGTAATCCTGATTATTCACCACTTTTACACACACAGTATCATTCATTAAGTTGACTGTTGTGACAAACTGCATCAACCGACTGGACATTTCACATTTTCACAAGTTGGTGGCTATCTAATGCTGTGAACAACATTACTTGAAGTAATAAAACAAAAAATAATTGATCATTAAAAAAAAAGTCAGAATTACTCAGCTCCTGAATTTTTGTCATGTGTGGTCTGTGGTCTCCTGGAATGCCTTCCATTGTAAACTGCCTTTACTGGGGCAGCTTTAAAAAACTGAGCCCAAGTGTACCATGGGCACAGTTTGGGATATTCACGTGAAAGAACTCAACTGTTCACTCAAAACTTCCAAGTCACACATCAAATCCCTTCCTGCTGTGCAACAGAGCCACCATGCACAAGATAACAAAAATGTCACCCTAAAATATAAAATTTATTAAAATTTCCGGCAAATTATTAAATATGATTAAACACTTCAGGCCTATTGTGTTGTTAAAATGGCTTCTTTTTTTCAAACGATGATAACTGTAATTACCATATAAACATTTTCTCAGTTGTAAAAAATATTTCAAAGATGAAAATTTTGTTCTTTTTCATTTGTTTTTCTACCGAACTAGAGATATCCCGATCATCATTTAAGCTTAGACTTAAAATACCCAGACCCACAACCAGTAGATGTGGTTCTCAGAATGTCAGGCTGGAACATAAGTAAAAGGAAGAAAAGACTTGTATTTATATAGCACCTTTACCTCAAGATGTTCCAAAGTGTTTTACAACGAATGAACTACTTTTGAAGCTATTGGAAATTTGGAAATGGCTGTCAATTTGCACACAATGGTAGCACAGCAATTGATGACAACTCAGTCATCTCACCTTTCTTGTGTAGCATGTCCATTGCTTTTGCCTACTTTCCACCCCTACCATCAATGTTGTCATCAGTCTTCTGCAGAGATTGTAGCAGGAGGGGTAAAAATGAACCACCTCTTAATACGTCAACCCAGCTGCTGGTGTACCACCTCCTCACCCAATGCATGCAATGCTTCCAGCAGTGTCCAAGATAACAGTGAGTAGGGACAATCTTGTTTGGCCAACCATATTAAACCTTTTGAGGCATTAATAGAGAGGAATAGATGATTTCCCTATTCTTTCTACCAAACTGTACTACCATGTACTTAGCTGTGCTGCACATTGCTTGACAATTATTTGCATATCCTAGTTTATTCATTTCCTCCTGTAATTTGTTCCAGTCCTCAATAATTTCATAGAAGATATGAGTAGGTGGAGGCCATTCATCCCTTTGAGTCTGCTCCGCCATTCGTCATAATCATGGCTGATTGTCCAACTCAATGTCCTAATCCTGCCTTCTCCCCACAACCTTTCATCCCATTCGCCCCAAGTGCTTTATCTAACTGCCTCTTGAATACATTCAGTGTTTTGGCACTAACTACTTTCAGTGACAATGAATTCCACAGGCTCACCACTTCTTGGGTGAAGAAACATCTCCTCATCTCCATCCTAAATGGTCTACCCCGAACCCTCATACTGTGACCCTGGTTCTGGATACACTCACCATCGGAAACATCCTTCCTGCATCTACCCTGTCTAGTCCTGTCAGAATGATTTATAAGTCTCTATGAGATCCCCCCTCATTCATCTGAACTCCAGTGAAAACAATCATAACGTAGTCGATCTCTCCTCATATGTCAGTCCCACCATCCCTGGAATCAGCCTGATAGACCTTCGCTGCACTCCCTCAAGAACAAGAGTATTCTACCTCAGAAAAGGAGACCAAAACTGCACACAATATTCTAGGTGTGGCCTCACCAAGGCCCTGTATAACTGAGGCCCAGTATTGACTAACCCACCACCCGATTTGGTGCCATCCACAAACTTGGAAACTGTGTTTTTGATTCTGAAGTTCAATTCATTAATTTAGATCAAGAATAGCAGCGATCCTAACACTGAGCCTTGTGTGTCACCACTGTTCAAGTACCACCACTGTGAATAACTACTCTTTATTCCCACTGTCTTCATTCTGTCTTGAAGTCAACTAACAATTCATTCTATTACTTGGCACCTTAATCTACATTTTCTGATCTGATGTTTAATCGATTATGGGGTATCCTTTAGAAGCCTTTTTGAAAATCCAGATAAATTATGTCTGCTGCATTATCATTGTCTCAGCTCTCTGTTAACTCTTTCAAAGTTTTAATGAGGTTTAATGTTGGATTGTAGCGTGCAGATATACCAATCACTAACTGTTGTGCCACAGGTTAGCTAGGTCATAAAAAAGCAAACCAAAGACTAGGTTCTATCTCTGGATGCATGGAATTGAAAAGTAGAGAAACCATGCTAAACCCATATTGAACCTTGGTTAGGCCACGCTCGAAGGATTATATGCCATTTATTCACCATGTTCTAAAAAGGGTATAGAAGCATTGGAAATGGTGCAAAGAGGAACAATGCCAGAAATGGATATGCACATAAGAAAAGGAGTGACAGGTTCTCTTTTCGCTTGGAGAAACAAAGATTGAAGAGGGACCTAATAGAGGTATTTAAAATTTTGAATGGTTTTGTTAGCATGGATACAGAGAGAATGTTTAGACGGTGGGGAAGAGTATAACTTAGCACTATCAATTTAAGATAATCGCCAAGAAAGCACATGAGGAATTCAGAAGAAATTTGACTGAGACGGAGGTAAGCATGTGGAACATGTGCAGATGCTGGAGAATCTGAGATTCGAAAGAAGGGTCTAGGCCCGAAACGTCAGCTTTCCTGCTCCTCTGATGCTGCTTGGCCTGCTGTGTTCATGATACCAGAGGGACTGGTTAGCGTGAATAATATAGATGTAGAGCAAAAAGGGAATAAATGAGTTGGATGTTAGACTTAGATAGGAAGAGGTTCCAGTGAAGCTTAATCATCGGCATTGATTAATTGCTGTTTCTTTGTCATATGCGCTGTTTCTTTGTCATATATACCATGCAAACCTGAGTAAAAAGGATTGTTGTAGCTCAGTCTAATGTCTACATTTTCCTCCCTCTTTGAGTTTTGACAAGTTTTTATGTGAAAGAAAATTCCAGTTGCTTTTGACGAGCATTTATCACCACTCAGCTTACAATCAGGAGAAGAAGATTCACTTTTTGTTGCCACTCTGCTGAAGCGGAGCTTGACTTATGTCGGGAATTTGAACTTGCATCTTAACTAGCTTTATTCCAACTCCAGGTGTCCCATAGTTGAACAGTTCCTTTTGTAGTGCTGAGCATAATTACCCATATGAAGGGAAGTTATATTTTGATGTATTCCCTACAAATTGTGTCTTATTTTCTGACTTACCAGCTATAGTAGTAAATTATGAATGAAATGACTTGAGGTTCAGTAGTGCCTTCCAAGTTTTTGGGATGTCCCAAAACCTTCAAGTACTTTTTGAGGTATGTTGTAAAGTAGGTCATGTGACACCCAAATTACACCAAGCAAAATCCCATAAATTATGGGATAAATGACCAGATCACTTATTCTTAGGTGTTGCTTGAAGGACAAATATTGCTCAGCACAGAGGAGAACGTTTTGCTACTTTTCTTGCAATAATGTCATGGGATCTTTTATGCCCACCTGAGAAGACAGACAGACCTAGGAGCATGTGCCTGAAATTTACGCTCAGGTTCTTGAAATGGAACTTGGGCCCACAACAACTTGATTTCAAGACTAAAACAATCAAGTGAACAGTATGTTGCTCATCATTTACATCGTAATCAGCCCTTGCCCATATTTATTGCAGCATGTAGGTATAAATCAGTTTGACAATGGTGAATGCAGTCAACAATATAAAAATGCCAGGAAAAGATGCAGTGCAAGCTCAAACTACAGAGGCATTTTTGAAAATTGAACCCACAATTAAAATCTCATAAAACTAGTCCTCAAAATGAAAAACAGATGGTATAAATTGAATGTCTAGTAGAGCAATTCAGATGTTGTCACTTCACTGTATTTAATCATTTGTGAGTTATAAAAATGGGGTCACTGATTATTTTGTATTCTTGAATAGACAGTGGATATCTTTGGTCAAGTAATAAGACTGATTATTGCAGTGTAAGGTGATTACCTCCAAAAAGAGTTAATCTTTGTAAGCAGACATTTGTAGAAATATCCAGTACCTGGTTTAGCTCCATTTAGTTTTCAAGTCCTGTAAATTAATATGAAAAATGCTTCCAGTATTAAAATAAAGCGTTTTCTAAGACCCTGGAGCATTCGTGCATTACACAGCTGACTTTGGCCATTATCGTAAAGTTCTATTGTAATTTTATAGCTGGGGATCTATGAAAGTTTTGAATGTGTTCCAAATTATGTCATGAGTTACTTTCCCAAATTCTTCATTGTAATGTGGTTTATCATTTTGCATTGGGAACAATTAATGGTGGCAGTCTGATCCCTTGGACACATCTTCACCCTGTTGACAGTTCCAGTGCAACACCACATACTGCTGCTACTGCTGCTTGTAGCTACTCCTGTCAGGTTTTCTGCCAACATGGTATGTTATGCAGGTCTGTCTAGTGCCATCTTTACACATCTGTCGTAAGTCATCTGTAACAACTTCGATTCGTATGATATTCCAACTATGCCTGGGTCATTATATTTAACAGAATTTGTTGCAGAGAGGCCAACAGCTTCTGTATCTCCTATTTTTTGACTCTGACTTTCCACAACTGACCCTGTATACTATGTGAAGTCACAGATAGTTTGTAGATAACTGGCCGCTTGCCTATTAAGTTTCATGACAGTACCCTTGGGTGTGTCAGACACCTTGATACTCTCCATCTTCTGAGTCATGCTCCTACAACTGCTGCCTCATCGACTGCTGCCAGTCTTTGTGCACAACAGAAAGAGTGATGTCCTCACATCATGCCAACCAAAGCTGATGAGGCCCTCACCAAATTTTAGGTAATTGCCAAGTCAGCATCCCAGAGTATGGCTGCTGGTGTGCACAACCAATTGCTTGGAGCCTTGAATGAGAGTTAGAAAGCTAAGGTGCACACTGTTGTCAATGGGTGTGCAGCTTGGTGGGAGATCAAGGGTACTAGTCGTCACAAACAGCTCTTATATACCCTTGCACCATTAGCCGCAATTCTTAATTGTGATTAAAATTTGTATCCAGGTCAAATCCATTCGAATGAAACGGGAATCCTCAGAAGTGATAATAGCATATTTTAAAATTGTAGTTTGGAATTGGGAGCTAGAGCAAAATGAATACAGAATAGAAACAGATCATTCAATATAATATATAGGTGCCAGTCTTTATGGTCCATTTGTGCCATTTCCCACTCTTCTTCATTTAATCCTCTTAAGATAAATTCGTCACAATTTTGCTGAGGGTACTTAATCAAAAACCTGATTTGGTTAACATAAACAAATCATAAAATGCAAAGTGCAGCTTTATTTTTAAACATTCAGAGCTGAATTTCTTTAGCTAGCTCTTATATTAATGCAGGAGATCGAGGCATGTTAAAGAATTGTACTAAATGTGTGTTAATATCACAAACCATAACTTCTAGCTGTTACTTTTTATAAAACTAATTGATACCAGAAAACAAATTGAATTATTTCTTATCAACGAGCACTAACTGCTGATCTAAAATGTGGTTTGCTACTACATGAGGTGCATGTGTTACTCAGTGCAGTGTAAATCTATGTACTTACATATAAGGCTGAATGGAAATGGCAGGCCAGTCAAAGTTGCAGAACAATCATTTTCCAAGATGATAACTCTGTTGAGACAGTGATATTGTCACATTGTATAAATTTGTACAAATCCTCATTACACCAATTCATATTATTGCCTGATGGTTTTGTATGAGGTGTTAAACATCTCCCCACTTAGACAGACTTAAAAGATTGAACCAGTTTGAAGAGCAGGGGAATTCTCCCTGGTGCCCTGACCAATATTTATCCCTCAACCAACAACGTTAAGAAAAGATTATCTCTCATTGTATTGCTGGTTTTGAGAGCTTGCTGTGTACAAATTGGTTGCTGTGTTGCCTGTATCAAACAGTGACTGCAACTTCATTGCTGCAAAGTGCAATTAGATGCTCTTGAGGTTTTGAAAGGCACTAAATAGGCGCAAGTTGTTCTTTTAAAACTTCAATTACAGAGTTGTGGAATATACTTGCCTATTTTACAAACTGCAAACAAAAGTCATCTTTTGTTATGGAACTCTGTGGTAGGTGATGCAGTGCAGTGCATTTGTTATAGCTGGCCTATTGCTTGCCAGAACAAAAGCAGCAATTTGGAGCAGTCAGATTAATGAGTACATGTGGAATAAGGGAATTGTCAATGGATTCAGATTACCTGTAGTTTGGGGACTGATAATGTAGCTCCCAAAGTGTGAGAAATGTGATTCTGTCAATTCTGTAGCGAATAGAAGCATGCAAGCTGCGAGATGGCAAGTTTCAGCCTAAAAGACTAAAGGCAGTCATCTCCTATTAGGGCAATAATTTTGTCTGCCCAACCCCAATAGCTGCTGTATGCCAGAACTGATCCAATACTGCATTGAACAGAGATGGCTTTCAGATCCTTTTTCACACCCAGCAAGAGAAATACAAGAGTCTCCTGAAGTTTCTCAACAACATTCAGTGTACAGCACAATCAGAATATCTTCACCAAGGATTAACTGCAGAAACCTCATGCTCTGCCTCTCGTATCTGCAGGATCCTCGCATTGCCTGGTGCTTTTTCCTTTGTAGATTAAGTTTAAATGCAGATTTAGTCACTTGAGCCAAATACAGGCACTGAGATATGTTTCAGATCATGGGAAATCTGCAACACTTTAGTAACACAGTTCAACTTCTGAAGCTCTTTCCCGTGCTTGCAGCAACCAGCAGGATCCATTTCACATTATGTAGTGAGCATTATGTTACTGGGGCCACTGCAAGTGATGATTGAAATATGTAACGGGAATGGCAGAGTATTGAGGTACGGGGAGGGGAAGCCCTCTGGCTGAGAATGGTGGGCGGTTTGTTTGGAAGCACCAGGAATGATTAGGTAGAAGGCAGTGCTGAGAAGGGAATTTTTCAATGAGACATAGGATAAGGAAATCTTGTGAAGTGTTTGGGAAATGTTGAGGGAGGACATCAGACTCTGAGACAGATATATCTGCAGTCTGGAAAGAGTGGGCAGTGGATGATGTGATTTAGGAGTGTTAGTTGGGGGATGTAGAACAGAAGTTGTTAGAAAGTGTGAAAATCTTGCTTCAGTAGAAAGATAGACATGAGAGTTTTGAGGAAGTGCAGGCAAATAATGTTGATCTTGCTTTGTGCACCTCCTGTGCCGTGTAACCTGTATGCCTCACTCGTTTAAGCACCCTATGATCTGTATGTCCTTGCTTGCTATGATTACAAGCAAAGCTTTTCACTGTACTTAGATACACGTGACTACAATAAATCAAATCATATATATTAGGTTAGCAAAAAACAATTTTTGATGTCTTCTCAGAACAGAAGAAAGTCTTCAAAGTGGCCTGAACCATTACGCTTACTGTGGTGATGTATCTAAAAGAAATCAATGAGGTTTAAATATAATCTGTTTAACGGAGGCTCATGTGTTGGGATGATAATGTACCTATGTCTGAACCAGGAGGCTCGTGTTCAAGTTCCACCTGTCCCAGAGCAGACATTGGAACAAGTTGATGAGGAAAATATCTAAAATGCATTTACTGATTGGCTCTCGTGGCGCAATGGAATTGACCCTACCTCTGAGCCAGGAGACTGGAGTTCAAGTCCCACCTGCTCCAGAGGTGTATAAAAACATTTCGGAACAGGTTCATTGGAAAATGTCTATAATCTGTGCACAATAAATTAGAATTCCACTGCCTGTGCGCACAATTCCTGTGTCTACATTTAAAATGGAAACTATCCATTTAAATGTCCTGAATTTTGGTTACATATTCCAGCTAGTGAAAGTCCTCAAGTGTCATAATTGGAGGGCTTTAATGGATGGTTGGTGAGGGAATATTTTCACAGAAATATCAAAAGTATATGACACAGAAGGATGCCATTGGATGCATTGTAACTGGATTGACCATGGAAGAGCTATCTGCTCGAATGCCATTTTCCAGCCCTTGGCCCATAAGTTGGAGCACTTCCAACACATCTCCTGGTAGTTTCTAAATGTGATGAAGCTTCTGCCTGTACCAGCATTTAAAGCATTAAGATCAAGAACCCTGTCACAGTCTGAACAGAAAAATCTTCTCAAGTTCCCTGTAATCCTCCTAACATTTATTTTAATTCAAAACTCTTTGGTTGTTGAATTCTGTAAGGGAAAGATGTACTTGTGATTCATCCCACAAGATGATTTCTCATCAGCCTCTGTTTTGAAAACAAAAACTCCTGTCTGTCCAATCTTTCCTCAATAGCTAAAATTCTCCATTCCTGTCATAAACTTCCTTTGTACCATCTCTGGTCCAATCACATCCCAACAATAATATGGGTCCAGAACTAAACGCAATACTCTTAACCATGTTTTACACAGTTCTAACACAACCTTGCTTCTCTGATAGCACATAACCGTTATAAATCTGGGCATGATAATTTATAATGCAAGTGTAACATCCATAATTGACTAATAAGAGGCTGAATTATGCCTGGGCACACTTGTATGATCATTTCTATCTCTCTAACCCCATTTCATGTGAATATTCCACATGTCTTGACAAATCAAACACAACATAACAGAAGGTCACCTTATAAATCATTAAGGTTTTAAACATGTCAGAAATTTGTCACAAAAATGTGACAGTAAAAATATGACAATATGAGAAGGGTTACAGGAAGCAATTTGCTCTTGCAGCAAGGACAACCTCAAAAGTGTGTGTCCATTATTTAGCAGTTTTATGCAATCCCAAAGTCTGTAATCAAACTTTAAATAAATTATTTGCTGAACAAATTTCACAGTTTTGCAATGCGTTAGTATCTGAATTCCTAAATTCACCAAAGATCCTGAGATCGCACTTTCTAAATCCACAACCACTTCCAACTCAAAGGACAAGGGCAGGAGATAAATGAGAACACCACCACCTGCAAGATTCCCCTCCATTAACTCGCCATCCTGACTTGGAAATATATTGCCTTTCCTTCACTGTCGCTGGGTCAGAATCCTAGAATTCCCTCCCCATCGGCATTATGGGTCTACCAAAAGCACATGGACTGCAGCGGTTCAAGAAGGCAGCTCACTACCACTTTCTCGAGGGACAGGCAATAAATGCTGGCCATCTAGTGACACCGACAACCCATGAATGAATAAAAAAAATTCCAACGATCCAAAAATCCAGAGAGTTCTTGATGCTTTGCCAACCAAATCAAACAGGATGAAGATGCAGCTCTGTGACTTAAAAGTGTTGTTTTCTGTATGGACATTAGGTGATTCTCCAGCTTGAACTAATATATTTAATGCTTCCCCAAATGAAAATTCAATGGAATGACATGTACCAGCATCCTGGTATTTTGCCGTTGACAACTTGAAATACCAACTTTATCTATTGGTATTGCCAAAAAGCACAGTATATATTTCTAGGACATTTGATTATGTATTTCAAACAGGTAAATTAATTTTGAGTGCCCAAGTAAATGCATTTGCTATGGTTCACATCTCTACACCAACATTATTTAATTGCATTTGGATCCCTCCTGTTCAATTTAAATAGAATCAATTCCATTTTCCACATTAAAAATGAGTTTTAAAATATCTAAAAGTGAAGCAAATAATTATATTCGAGAATGTGTAATATTTCTGCTGACACTGCAGTTTTTGACTTCAAAAATCCTGACGTTATTTTTGGTATAGTAAACTTTACGCAGTCGTCCAGATGTGAGATGTATAATAGGTAATGTGCAGGTATGCCACTGTGTACAGAGATCAGTCTCCCCAGCAGTCTAGCCAGCTGAAGTTTCCTTCCCCTTAGGAAAACAAAAGACTTTCCTCATGGAAACTTTTACTAATCTGGAATTCTGCCCAGCTTCCAGCCTTTTGCTTTTGAAATAACTGAAAGAAACTTTACATGCTGGGATAAAACCTGCTGAGCTGTTAACATTTTAGTTGTAAATTATGAGTGATGACTAATTGGAGGTCTAATTAGCCAGTGTATGTCAGAAGAGAATATTGAGCTGCTGGTTAATTGTGATTTCAAAAATAAAAGTGTGAGTTATAGCATTTTCATCTTTAGGTGTAAAATAACCTTAAATGTGGATCTGTTTTTATTTAACCTGGTCTCCGAAGCAATGAAACCTTGAGACTGGGTTTTCAAAGGGAACATTTTATGGTTCATTCTGTTATATTCAGGTGGGCCAGGAAGCAACTATCATGACCATGGAACTTTTAGGCTGCACTTGATCTCCGATATGAGATTTACTGTCTGTCTAAAGCCTCATCATCTGGTACTGAGAAATATTGAGCTTCTTAGCGTGTCTCTTGAACAGCCCAAAATTCTAGATTGCACAAGCAGCTAAAGCACCTTCTGGAGTGCACAAGCAGCTTCATAAAGTAGAACTTTAGGAAAGTGATGTTCATTGAATATTTGCTTTGTTTGCAAATTTGCATGCAGCTGTTTTTGGAGTGAAGATGTAGGCCATACCTGGTCAGCATGTATCAACTGTAGATGACCGCACCAAGCTTGATCTGCTTCTCACGGTATAGGTGCAAAGGAACAAGAGGGAGTTAGAGTTGTTCTCACTTTTACAAGTTGCTGTGCAGACTTAAGAGAATAAATGCTGAAAGCTAAGGTGTATTGACAGGGAGTGGACCTTGAATGTGACTAATGCTGAGAGATCATTGATGTATACCAGCAGTACCTGCTATAGGATTATTGACTCTTGCTCCCTCCTTCCCAGGGAATGTCCATTTCCCCAGGCACAAATAGTGCTCTAGCATTTCCAGCAATTGTCAAAGTAAACAAAACACACAAACCACAAAATGGCACTTGCTGGTAGGGATTCTGCATTTCTCATTCACACCTCCAGACCCATCATTTGCTGTTTTACCTATCTCATTAATATCTCATTCAGCCTGACGCCATCATCCCTTTTGTGATTTAATCCTTTATGCCTTCCATCCTAACACCAGATCTTCCCTTTTGTCTTTGCTCCTCCTCCTTTCTCATACCTCTGCACTTTCCTAAAACCTCTCATAAATCTAAATTCTTCCTGTGATAACAAGGTGTAGAGCTGGATGAACACAGCAGGCCAGGCA
>JAHRHZ010000051.1:17710669-17748107 GCA_024137785.1 Ginglymostoma cirratum | reverse complement strand
AGGAAAGCTGACGTTTTCAGGTCTGGACCGTCAGCTTTCCTGCTCCTCTGATGCTGCCTGGCCTTCTGTGTCCCTCCAGCTCTACACCTTGTTATTTCAGACTCCAGCATCGGCAGTTGCTACTATCTCTAACTTCTTCCTGTTCCGATTGAAGCACATTGTCATGAAATACGTAACTTTGTCTTTCTCTCTCAGTAAATGCTGCCACGCCAGCTGAATCTTTCCATCATTTTCTGCTTTTGCTTCTGACCACGAAATCTTGACGTACAAAATAGTGGCACTTTTTCCCATGCCCTATTTCCATTCTCGCATGCACAATCATTATGATTATAAAGAACATCCTTTAGATCACTTTTTTAAAAATTGCTTGCATACAATAAACATATATTGGATGATTAAATTCCTTTCATCCAACCTTTTGTAGTGAAGGAGAGCAAACATTTGTGTTTCTTCATGCCCTTAACTTACTTGCTCTCACCAGCTTTCCCTGCATGTTGAAATCACATTGAGGTTGAAATGCTATCATCCCACCCAGGCATTTGAATATTTATGTGGCCTTTATCTGCTTGAGGCAAGGACCTCAAATTCCTCCTGAAACCCAGAACATGAAGTGACAACCAGCAGTAGTGCAATGCCAGTGAAAAATCAATTACTGTTTAACTCAATAACACTCCATTCATCTAAGAACCAAAGGTTTAAGCTGAAGGCTTCAGTGTTTTTGTAAAAACTGTCTTTAGATGTTTCAAATGAACAGTTGTCCACAAAGCAATGGTCAGCTATCTACAGGTGCATTGGAAGTTTGACAGGGTAAATGATCCTTCCTTGTTCATCCTTAGAGTTAAAGATGACCACATCCACCACCTGAGTAAATCTTAGGTGATTGCGGAGGCTGATCCATGCCTGGAAGGTTCTGCTGCAAATTAGATAGGATAATGCAAATGGTTGAGTTTTGTATGAGTTGCTGGCTCAGGAGAGTTCCTCTCCTTTAGTTTTCTCTCTGCCTCTGATACTCGTTTGCTTTCAAAGGAGGTTGCACCAATTTTGATTTGACTGCACTGACTGCAGTGACCCTGGGTGAGCTCTGGGCTTTCCAAGCTGTCCCAGCACTCAATGGCAATATCAAAACTCCTAAGCGAAGCCTTCAGAGTGTCCTTGTTGTACAACTTCTGACCACCATGACAGAACGCCCTAAATTCCAGCTCTTCATAGAAGAATCAGTGAAATCTCTTGACAATTTTAAAATTCATGCATGAATCAGCAGTGAAAGCTTAGAGTAAAAATAAAGTTCTCACTTTAGCCTCTCAGAGATGGAGGAGTCTGCTACCGTCTCAATGTTCATCTTGCTGTCGCTGTTAAGATGCTTCATTCCCTACAATACAAAAATTAATGCCTTGCATTTATATAGCGCTTTTCACAACTTGGATGTTTCAAAACACTTCACAGCCAATCAAGGAAGTTGTAATGCATAGTCAGTGTTGTATTGTAGGACATTCAGCTGCCAACTTGCACATGACAATTTACAACCAACAGAATTGTGATAATAGCCAGATAATTGTGTTTTGTTGATGATGTTAATGAAAGGATAAATATTGATCAGAATGTCAGGGATAACTCCCCAAATTTTCTTTGAAACATTGTTCCATAGCATGGTTCCATAACATTCATCCAAGTAGACAAGTGGAGCCTTGCTTTAATGTCTCATTTGAAATACAGCACCTCCAAAATTGCAGCGCTCCCTTAGTTCTGTATTTCAATGTCAGCGTGGATTTTTATGCTGAAGTGCTGGAATGGGTCTTGGCTGAGAAGCTTGTCATTCACAGATGGGTATGTTAATAACTGAGTTACAGCTGACAGCTTTCCCTCTGAATTTCAGTCCTGCTGCGTTGTCTCTGATTCTGTACTAAAATGACTATCTTAACCCCCAATTTAAGATTTAATGGACTTCTCACACCAGTTTGATTTGGAACCATCAGTATCCTATCAATCAAGTTCTGATTAATGACGATCTGCAATTTTTCAATTGTTCATACTCTTGTTTGATTGTAATCATGTTGAATTAATGCCGTTCTACTAATGTCTAAATCTATATGACATTAGAAAAAGCAAGCCTTCTTGTTACTAGAGATAATATGTACTGATGCTGCTTGGCCTGCTGTGTTCATCCAGCTCCACACTTTGTTATCTCGCCTACTTGTTACTAGATTGTTAAAAGATTCAAATTGAAGGTAGATTTTAACTATCGGGCAGTGTGCGTTGGTTGGTCACTGGATTGTACCAATGGAAAGTTTGAATCACTTTGAGGTAGGGTCTCATTATCATGTCAACAAGCAGGTGTGGAAACTTCACGTGTGCATTATTATAAGTCATTGGCACAGACACATCACTGGTTGGCACGGACGCAGAAATTCAGATTCTGGAGCAGGGATGCCATTTTAACAAGTCTGGGAAGTTGGTGAGCAGTTGGAGAGTACAACAATGGTCCGTAGTCCTGTTGTAAAACAGCTCTGGTTTCTCCTGGCCTCGAGTCATTATGAAGTCTTTTTGGGCTTCTTCTGTCGCACTGCCAATTGAGTACAGCATCAGCAGTCCATGTTGCACCGTTAAAATTTAATCGGGATCCTGGCATACCACAGCTGCTCAGAAGATGCCCTTTGAGGGCAAAAAAAGACAGCAGTGCACAAAGATCCACTGCTAACCAAATTTTAACCCTATTATTGCCTAGCTCCCACGAGAGAGGGTTCAAATCTCCCTCTTGGTGTGTGCTGCTTCTGTTCCCTAAATCTGCATTGGAGATCATGTGATTTTTGGTGACTGAAATCATCCCTGTATTTCATTTCGTTCAGGCAGTCCAAGCTATTGCAGCAACAATTACTTTTGCATGCATGGAGTACTCTGGAACTATGGTTAGTGTTTGGGGATGCTCCAAATTAATTCCCATCACATGGCTGCCTGGAATCTCCCCCAATCTTACTGACTTCCATTGCCTATAGTAGGAAGTGTTTACAGGCTGATGAATGTACCTACCTTGGCTCTCAAGGTGCAGAATCATTGCAGAATTGTTGCAGCACAGGAGGTAACCATTTAACCTACAGACCTTGTAAGTCCCTGCAATAGCAGGAAAAATTACAGGGAATGTAACATTGGCCCCTCTTTTCGTTCCTGGGTCAGATGGGTAGAGGCAGGAGAAATCCCAGCTCAAAAGCGACCTTTAAAATTGACCACCTGTGCTTCCAGTTTTCAGTCAGGTGTTTGGGTTGGTGGATGGTGTAGGGGAGGTTGGATTGGATTGGATTGGATTGGGAGGTAGACCGGGCGATCTGGGAAGAACCTAAGAGGCTGAAAGTCTCCAATGCAACCTGGGAGGAAACCCGATCTTAAAGCTGTAGCATTGTGGTCAAAGTTTAAAAATAAAAGTGAAAACAGAAAACATCCCTCTTTCTCACTTCCACGCCACCCCCTCCCCCTGCATACATGCCCTATGCCTCATTCAATCAACTTTATACCTAACCCTATGACCACGCTCTTACCCTTGTGCCACCCTGTGCAACCAGTCGTCCCCATGACCTTTTATGACCCCATGCCAACACGTACTTTCCTACCCAGTGCTCTCTGCTTCTCCCTCTCTATCTTATCTCCAAGGAGCCACCGTGGGCAAAGTTCAGAAGACATGCAGATTCTTGGGAAAAATCTCTCCTATTGGTGACAAAATAAATTTGAAGCGTTGAAATTCTTTCAGTTCATTCCTTGCGTAAACAAAAATGCCTAATCAATAGATAATCGAAGCTGCTCAACAAAATGCCCACTTGATCGGCATCCCATTATGAAAATGACAGTACAGGTAAACAGTCATGTAGTACAAATTCCATAATGATTTTATGTCATCAGGTACCCTGGAGTGTATAATGTTTGCTTTCTTTAAAGTTCCACACATCCTTGGACTGTTCTTTGACAGTAAAAGGAGAAGGTGGCATAGTGACAGTGTCACTGGGATGGTAATCCATATGGCCAGGTTAATGCTCTGGGGACATGTGTTCAAAACCCATCACTATAGCTGGTGAAATTTCAATTAAATCAATAAACTGGAATTGAAAGCTATTGCGTTTAGTTTCAGTGATGGTGATTGTTGTAAAAAAAATTGGTTCACTAAGGGAAGGGCATCCGATATGTAACTGCAGACCCATTGCAATGTGGGTGACCCTTAAATTCCCTTTGTAATGGCCCCTAGAACCAAATGCTGGCCTTGCCAGTGACTCCTAATTTCATAAAAGAATTTAAAATAAAACTTTGGCAGTGTCAACAAGTTAATGTACCATATACTCGCAAAGTGTGCCTTACCCCCACCAAAAGTGTGCTGGGTCCAAATCCAAAGGGGTACCTGACTTCTCCTAAAGGGAAGAGGAATTAAACAATCCTCCAGCCCTCAGCCCTCATAATCCCCCTCAGTTCATCTCAGCCCCTTAAACTCCCCACGCCATGCAACCTAATTCCCTCTGCTCATCCTTTGTAGCTCATCATATCATCTGTGTTACCCCATGTCCTGCTCATTGCCCCCTCATATCATCATGTCAATTTTATGTCCACTTCCTTCTCATTATCCTATCCTCCTTCAACTATTACGCCAAATTATTGAGTATTCACAAGTACCCACGCAGCTGGGTGAAAAAAATATAGTTCTATCACATAAAGTTCTTAATTACAAACAACACAGTATTCAGTAAAACTCAATACTGATGAAAGAAACATGTTTTGAAATTGCTGGACAAGTTGACTCTTAGGGTCACATCCTGACTGGCCTTGACAAGTTGAATGGTTCCAAAGCCCTTATGCACCTTTAATGCACAGTTTTCTCCACAGTCCCAGAGGGAAATCACCCACTGAAAGGATTCCTGACACCCAATGCCGAGGCATCCTGGGACCAAATCCATAGGGTACCATAGCTCTACAAAAGGGTGCCCTGGCTATCACAGAAAATTGCGCTGAGAAAGGGGTGTTTATATGTTCTAGTTTCTACACACCAGGTTCCAGGCACCAGGACTCCAAAGTCCAATTTCCATCAAGACAGCTGATAATTTAAATGGACAGCTGCTTCTGGGAACATGCATGCATGCGCGAAGTACAGCCCCCACTCCACCTCCCATGAAAATGAGCAGTTGAGGTTCAGGGGCTAGAATTGTAATTCCTGATTTCTTCCAGCATTTTTGCTGTAGGGGAAAAATGCAGTCTTCCATGGCAAAAATGTAGGCCACTGCGTCAAACCTCTTTTGGAAGTCCATTACAGCATCTCAGCAGTATTATCTTTGCCAATCCTCTCTGCTACTTCTTCAGGAATTCCAGCAAGTTAGTTAAGCATGATTTTCCCTTAGGAAGTCCACTAGCTTTTTAAAAATTATCCTCCATTGTTCATGTGACTATTAATTTTGCCCCAGATTATTCTTTGTAAAACTTTCCGTGCAACCAAGTTTAAAATGGCTCGTTTGTAGTTGCTAGGCTTAACATCGCACTTTTTTTTTGAACAGGAATGTAACATGAGCAATTTTCCAGTCTTCTGGCACCACCCTCAGAGCTGTAGAAAACTGCTGCTTGTCCTTTTCCGCGGTCAGCTTAAACCTTATGACACAATGATCACTGTCTCTTAAATGTTCTCCCACTGAGACTTGATCTTCTTGGTCCACCATATTACAGGCTTAGCAATGCCTCCTTTCTCATTGGATTGGAAACTTAGTACTGTAGAAAACTTTCCTGAACTCTAGGAACTTTGTCTTTCACTGGCCTTTACACTACTACAATCCCAGTCTATATTTGGAGAATTAACATTCCCCATTATAACTTCTATTTACTTTTTGTACCTCTCTAATTTCTTTGTACATTTATCCCCCTTCATCCTTTCCACTAGTTGGTGGCCTACAGACAGCACTGAGCTGTGTAGCTGCACCTTTTATTTTCATTAATTGTAGCCAAATCGATTCTGTCTTTGATCATTCTGTAACATCCCTCTTTCTCCAGAACTGAAGTGCTGTCCATACTTAATACTACCATCCGTCTCTCTTTTCCTCCTTTCCTATACCACCTGGGCACCTTGTATCCAGGAACATTTCACAACATCCTGTCCTTCTTTGAGCCATGTCTCTACTGTAGCCACAACATTGAATTTCTACCTGCCAACTGTGCCTATAACTCACTGATCTAGTTTCCTCCATCCATGTATTCACATAAATACACAGTAATGCTGATTTAGACTTTGTTACATTCACCCTTCCTCTGACCCCACCTATTCACTTCAAAATTTAAGATTCTGGTGGTATCTATCTCTCAAAGTATTTTGTGCACCTCCGTTTTCCTCTCTGACATATTCTAATGGTTCATACACTCCAGCCATGTTAGTTTAAACTTACCCCAATATCCTTAGCAAGCCACTCCTCAAGGACCTCGGTCCTTACTCTGCTTTAGTGCAAACTTATCTATAGTCACTTCAGCATGGTTCCAGAAGTAATCTCGAGATCCTAGTCTGGAGGAGATCCTTGCTAATTTCTCACCTATATCCATAAATTCTGACTGCAGGGCCACATGCCTTTTTTTGTATATGTTGTTTGTACCTATGTGGACCTCAACTGCTGGTTGTTTGCCCTTCCAACTGGGGGTGCTTAGCAGGGACATCCTTGATGCTGGCTCCAGGGAGGCAATACACCATTGTAGATTCATGTCTGCAGCCACTAAAATGCTTGTCTGTTCTCGAAACTTTTGAACCTCTTATTGCTATTATTCTTCCAGTCTTTCCTTGTAACCCACTGTACAGCCAAGCCGCCATGGTGCCATGGACCTGGCTCTGGCTGCATCCTTCCACTCCCCTGTGCAAGACAGAGTCCTTAGGCTAGCCTTGAATCTGGAGCTTCTAGCTTAGAGGTAGGGAACTCATCCACTCGACCACCAGACTAATTATCCTTTGTCCCCTTAAATATTTATATCAAGATGCCACCAACAGAACAATTACCAACATAAAATGTAAAAATAATTTCTTACCATCTGAAAATGAGTTATAAAGAACTTTCAAAAACACATTTATCTTTGAACTCTTTAAACTAGAATCTGATGTCAAATTAACGATTGTTGTTGTTTAATTGTAAGACCTGGTACTTCATATTATTGATATTAAGCTTTTTTTTGGTAAAAACAGCTGCAAGCAACATGTGCTGAGCTTCTCAGGATGTTTAAGCACAACATTTAGACCACCCATGTCATATGAATAAAAAGAAAATCCATTATATGCTACTTTGAAAACATATGCAACAAAATGGGTCATAAAGATGTGCGGGGAAAGAAAGTAAGATTTATATTTACAAATTACAATTATGTGGTGCCTTTTGGGAATATTGGATGTCTTGAAGTGCTTTACAGCCAGTGAAGTACTTGTGAAGTGTTGTCACTGCTATATTTTAGGAAACTTGGTAACTAATTTGCACATAGCAAGCTCCCAAAAACTGAAATACAATAATGACCAGATAATCAGTTTTATTTAAATCATGTTGAGTGAGGGATAAATTTTGGCCAGAATACCAGGGATTAGCATAAAAAACTGGGAGGGACTTGTTATTGGTCAATCAAAATGATGACTTGTCCATTAAGCTACCACATGCTTCGTGTACAAATGTGTTAATGATGAGTCAGAGCAGTATCAGAGAAGGAAAGAAATGGAAACACATCCTGCACTGCAAATCCTGCTTCCTTCATCATGTGTCCAAAGGTCTGCAAGTTGAGTATGAGTCTCTTCAGTAACATGAAAACCCCGGCAGAAAATTGTGACCGAGTGAAGTGTCAAAGGGATCAATGCTGGGACCATAATTATTTATGACAATGACAGAAGTGAATGTACAATTGCTAAATTTACAGATTACACAGAAGTAGGTAGGAACTCAAGTAGTGAGGAGACACAGAGTCTGTAAGGGGATATAGACAGGTTGAGTGACTGGGTGAAATTTGGCAGATGGAATATAGCCTGGAGAAAATGCACTTTGGCAGGAGAAGTAGAAGAGCTAAATATTATTTAACTGGGAAAGAGCTGGGACGCTCACGCATGAATCACAAGGTCAGCAGGTAATAGGGAAGGTAAAGGGACTATTGGTCTTTATTTCAAAGGAAATGGAGTACTAAAACAGGAGAGACTTGCTAAAACTACACAAGAGACTAGTCAGGCCACAGCTGGAATACTATGAACAGTTTTGGTCCCGTTATCTAAGGAAAAATATACTGACATTGGAGGCAGTCTAGAGAAGGCTCACTAGATTGATTCTGTGTATGGAAAGATTTTCTTATGAGAGGTTGGTTAGGTTGGGCTTGTATTCATTGGAGTTTCAAAGAATGAGAGGTGACCTTATTGAAACATAAAATTCTTCAGGTCTTGACAGTAGAAGTCTATGACCAGGGGCCCGAATCTCACAGTTAGTGATCACTCATTTAAGACAGAAATGAGGCATTTCTTATCAGAGGTTAGTGAATCTGTGGAATTCTTTGCTGCAGAGGTCTATTGAGGCTGGTTGGTTAAGAATATTTAAGGTTGAGGTAGACAGATTTTTAATTAGTAAGGGGATCAAGAGTTATGAAGATAAGGCAGGAAAGTGGAATTGAAGTTAGTCAGATCAGGTATGATCTCATTGAATGGTGGAGCAAAAACAGTGGACTGAATGGGAGCAGTGGAGACTGAGTAGGGACATGACTGAGATGTATAAAATTATCAGGGGCAAAGATACGGCAGGTGGAAAATAACTTTTCCCCTTGGCAGAGGAATCAGTAACTGGGTGCATAGATTTAACATAAGGGACAGGATGTTTAGAGGGGATCTGAGAAACCTTACAACTGGAGGATGATGGAAATTATGAACCCACTGGCTGTAAGGGTGGTAGAGTCAGAAACCTTCATAACATTTAAGAAGTATGTAGGTGTGTACTTACAATGCCAAGGCATACAAATAAAAGGTTAATTGCTGAAAAATGGAATTAGAATACTTAGAGATAAAAGGTACTGCAGATGCTGGAGAATCCGAGATAACAAGCATGTGGCTGGATGAACACAGCAGGTCAAGCAGCATCATAGGAGCAGGAAAACTTGACGTTTCGGGCCTAAACCCTTCATCAGAAATGGGGGAGGGGAAGAGGGTTCTGAAATAAATAGGGAGAGAGGGGGAGGCGGATAGAGTATGATGCTGCTTGACCTGCTGTGTTCATCCAGCCCCATGCTTGTTATCTTAGAATACTTAGGATGTTTTTGACCAGTGCAGACTCAATACACCAAAGAGCCTTTAGTTGCGCTGTCGACCTCTGATTCTAATGGCCCACTTCTACTCCAATGTCTGATGATATTATCCTCGAAAAGCAGAATAGCTGACAATGATAGGTTCTAAATTGGCACTCAGTATTGCTTGCTTGTTTAGAATAGGGCTGTTTAATTATCGAAATGCAAAGAACCAGTTTTAAAGATGAAAAATTCAATTTGCAAAGCAAAGAGAGAAATGTAAACTAAAATATAAAATAAAGATTACAATTCCTTAGGGGTTGATGGAGCAGAAAGCCCTTGAGAAATATAAGCACAAATCATTGAACCTGGCAGGGCAGGTTGAGGATAGGTTAACAAAGAAAGCACGCAGCATCTTAAGTTTTATGAATAGGGGTATAGCGAACAAAACCGAGCAAGTCATAATGAACATTTATAAAACATTGGTTCAACCATAACTGGAGAATGGTGTCCAGTTATCGGCACCATACTTTAGGAAGGATGTGGAGACTTTGGAGAAGGTGCACAAAAGGTTAACAAGAATGATTCTAGATGAGGGACTTCCATTATGCAGATAGGTAGGAGGACCTGAGGATCTTTTTGAACAAAGAAGCTGAGAGGAGATTTGATGGTATGTTCAAATCATCAAAATTCGTGTTTGCCATGACTGGTAGGTAGCTCCTTTGCGCCTAAGTCAGAACATTGTCAGTTTCACTCTCATTCCAGGCCTTGAGCACAAAAGTCATGATAACTCTCCAGCTCAGTACAGAAGGAGTACTGCAGTGTCAGAGGTGTCATCTTTCACCTGAGATGTTAAGCTCACAAAAGATTGACATAAAAGATCCTGTGGCACTATTTTGAAAAAGAATCAGGGCATTTAACTGCAGTGTCCTAGCCAATATTTATTCCTCAATCTTGTCAACAAGTTACTGCTGGTATGAGCTTGCTGGCTGCAAACTGACTGCTGCATTTTCTATCACACAACATTCAAAAGCACTTAATTGGCTGTAAAACACTTTGAGACATCCAGTGGTTACGAAAGGTGTTACATGAATGCAAGTCTTTCTTTAATGATGGACCCAGGCTGAGCAGCAAAGAAATGACTGTTCTCATTGCAAAGTGTTGAGAACCAGAGGGCACAGACTTATGTCGATTGGCAAGAAAATTAAAGTGATTCCTAGGATTTTTTTTTCCAGTGCATCAAGTGATTGTGTTCTGGAATGCACTCCCTAATGGTGTATTGAGAAAGATGCAGTCATGCCTTTCAAAAGGAACTCAAAAAACAAAAAAATGATGTGGTGACAGGTAAAACCCAATGAAGCAGGACTGACTGGATTATACTTGTAGTCAGGTGACATAGACTCAATGGGCCCAATGCCTCCTTCTGTGCAGTAACCTCTTTTAGTTCAATATACCTTCTAATCAACTCTGAATGCTCAGGTATAAGTCGACCCAAAAAACACCTACAGTAAAGGGATATGAAGGTTGGAATTCCATCTTCTTTCTCTCCATTCCAACATGATTAATGAAGGGAAATTCCTTGTTGCAGCTTTAAATGCGCAACGAGTCGGATAATGTACCTTTTAGACATACATTTATCCAAGCTTCAGTGGTTCAGTGAACTGAGCCAAACTGAAGCTTCAAAAACTTCACTTACACACAAGTTCTTTTCTCCATTCCTCTCTCAAGATGATGAAATGGAAAGCTGAAGTTGAGCCAGTTTTTTTTACCTTGTTATGAGCTGGGGGAGGAAATGGCAATTTTACCTTTTCAGATTTAATCCAGATTTGATGGAGTCCATCCCTAGTAGTGTTATTATCACTCAGCATAGAAAAATCCAGACAAAAAAATTAACTCCTTTGCTTAATATCTCCATTACATATGAAATGCAAGATTAATGGATACGATTTGGGATTAATATCTGTGCTACTACAATTCTGTGTTTCCTTTCATTGTGCGTCACACTGATTTCAGTGGAAGTTATCTTTCTCATGAAGTTGATTTGATAAAATGCTATCAGTTCTCCAATATGTAGCATTTTCCCACCCATCTCTCTGTGTATTTACCATGGGATTCCTTTCTATCAAGTTACTGCAGCTGGTGTTATTTTAGATATGGCAGGAAGTAGGTTCCGGAAAACAGTGAACGTTTGCACCAAACTCAAAAGAAAAACTAGAAATGCCTAAACCACTAGTGCCAGAGGGGAAAGAAAAGAGAAAAATCTGGTCGCACTAGTCAGCAGACTGCTGTCTGACTGTGTTAGATAGAAGTGAGTGCGACCAATTTGCTTACCACAGAGATATGCTTGTCGTCATTTGACACCACTTTTTATAAATCCTGAAGTAGTACTTGGCTCTAAGTGATTCCCAACTTCAATTAAGGCAACTATACAGCTGACACGTGTGCAGAAGAGCCAGAGAGAAGTCTTTGCTAGTTAAAGGAGTGTGAATACACCCCAAATGCCACAGAGACTTCCATTCGTAGGGACAGAAAACATATGTTATTGAAAGTCATATTTTGTTTGAATAAAATTTTAATAGTGGATCACTGGCCAGAAAAAAGGAAAATAGAGAGAATTTGTATTGAAGCACGATAAATAAGTTGCTGATTTATCATTCACATCACTACCTACTTTGAATAGCTTTGCAGCGAGGGTTTCCCCTGACCCTTTTCAGTAAATGACAATCATGAAGTAAAATATAAAAATATTTACTTTGTGTAGAAGTGTCCAGGAGTATCTGTTAGAGAGGAAGCACAATCTGTCTCATTCACATTCAAAGAAATCCTTCCTTTGAAGCTCTCAATCGGCCTTATCACTAAGTGGTAAGGCACTTATCACTTTACAACCCTAATGTTTAAGAAGTGTATATAGCATGTAATGCTCATTCATCTACCAATATCACAGTAATAGCCATAACTGGTCATAAGTCTCATTCTCTCATGGGATATTTGCTGTGGACAAATTAGCTGCTCAGCTTCCCTGCATTGCAGTGGTGACTACATTTCAAAATGTGATTCCTATGATGGTGAAGCACTTTGTGGTCATGCACGGTGCTATGGAAATGGACAACTGTTCTCTCATCCTTAATTTGAGGTTTGCAAAAAGCCTTGCTGGGTAAGTTGAATACATTTCTATGGTGCTTCTTACTTTTAATCAGACTCCATATGAAATTTGTTACAGTGGTGAAATGTGATCTATGGCGACGGATGTCAGTAATGAACAGTAACCAGCCAAGCAGGATGGGGAAAGCCATGCTGTTTGCTGCTTTTGGCATGTATCCCTGATTTTCGCAGTTTAAATCCCTTGGGCAGCCTTTGAAAACACTATTTTTCACAGTGGCTCCTGCAAGTCAGCAGCGAACAAGATATTACCCTGATTCCAGCGCTGATTCTTTATACCCTGTTGACATTAAAATGAAGGTTAAAATACAATTGTGTACTTCTGGGGAGAATAAAAACATTTAATGGCTTTTTGGATGTTAAACTACTTGAAAGGCTTATCTTGTGTGCAAAGACTCAATATTTGCCAAACTTCCATTAGAAAGAAGCTATTTCCTCTTGGCATCCACTACTGCAAACACTGAATAGAGAAAGTTATGTGGTGGACACTGCTCTGAGACAGAGTTAGCGGAATCAGTGTCTCCCCATCACCTGCAAAATTTACACTGCATCTTGGCAGAGAACACGCTTGTTTTTGAAAAAAAGAACAGGTCTGGAAGTAATTGAAGAATGTGAGCACAACATAAATGTTTATGTGCAGGCTGTCTAAAATTGCACCCACCAAGAACTGCTGACATATCAGAAACTGGCAGCTGTGTGCTCACCGGCACCACCAGGGAGGCAATAGCTGCTGCAGGAAATACACCTACTAAACACTGAGGATCGCGGAGAGACTCTGGCCAGAAGTCATGATTGGAGGTGTTTTGCCTCACAGGGGTGGTGCACTGAAAATCAATTTCCTCTATTCCCAGGTCATCACAAAGGTTAAATATTTTAAAATTTAGACAGAATTCCCCCATGTACCTGTCTTTAAAGACCAAGTTTGACAGAAATCATGGACCAGGTTTCTGTAATTAACAAGAATGCGTACTTATTTACAAATAAATAGGCTCTAGCTACAGGTAGCAATAAATAATTTTGAATGGATGGCATACGACTCTAGTTAAAACACTAACCCACTTTAAAAAAAATCTGTACACAAACATAGAGACAAATGCAGACATGGAAAAACCATGAGTGTTATGAGGAAGGGAAAGACTCAGCAGTAGTTCAGTGGTCCCTGTTCACAGGGTTTGTTGAGATGATTTGATTTGATTTATTGTTGTCACATGTACTGAGATACAGTGAAAAGTATTGTGTTACGAGCTCTACAGGCAGATCATACCATACAATGTAGCAGAACAGAGTGCAGAATTAGGTGTTACAGTAGCAGAGAAAGTGCGGAGAGAGAGATCAACATTAACATTTGAGAGGTCTGTTCAAATATCTGATAACATTGGGGAAGAACCCCGTTCTTGAATTTGTTCGTATGTATAATCAAACTTTTGTACTTCTGCACAATAGAAGAGGATGGAAGAGAGTATAACCGGGGTGGGAGGGGTCTTTGATTAGGTTAGTAGCTTTCCTGAGGCCATGGGAAGTATAGGTGGAAGGCTGGTTTGAGTGATGGATTGAGCTGTGTTCACAAATTCTATAGTTTCTTGTAGTCTTGGGAACAGCAGTTGCCATACCAAGCTGTGATGCATCCGGGTAGGATGCTTTCTATGGTGCATTTATAAAAATTGGCAACAATCTTATGCCGAGCACAACACTGCTTCTTGATCTTCCTTCTCTGGATTTTTTCACTTGTTTGCCAGAGGCACGGAGTGATTCATTACATTTATAATGGTCTCTGACTTATTCTATAAAAGTTACAGATGACAGCAACTGGAACAAGGGATCTTGGGGGGTACTGGTAGTAGCCCTGCGTCTGAACTAGGAGGCCAGGTTCAAGTCGCACCCGTTCCAGAAATGTGTAATAACATCTCTGAACAGGTTGATTAGAAAAGACTTGCAACAACTTCTGAAAGAAAAATAAACTAGTTTTCTTCAGGCTTAAAGTGGTTTTTGCTTCAGAGAACTGAGACATCTCCTGAGCTTATAAAGATGGAGTGGCTTCTTCACATTTTGCTCACAGCCCCAAGCTGTTCGCCACCTTGGAAGCCAATCAAAACGCTGTTGTCATCAATAACTGGTCACTGGCCCACAGACCAGGCAGCTACGTATTGCTGGCTGAGTTTCCATTTGTACACAGCCCATGGCTCCAGCTCACCTATGAATCTACTCCTGCTTGAACCAGCAGCTCTATAAAGAGTGCTAACAATGAGTGTCAGGTACTTGCTTTTAAAAAGTGCTGCGATCCCTTAATAAGCGTTACTTTTTCAAACAGTTATTTTCCCATTTCAGTCCACAATTTAAAAATATAGAAGAATAAAAAGGCCTGGTTTTCACAATGGAGGGTGGATGTGTTGCAGGATGAGTGTGAGGAGAGGGATCTTTCAGGTGGTCAGCAGTGCAGACCGTAGACCAACCACAGCCTGATGCCTGACTCTTTGATCAGGCATTAAATGCCTTTTAGTGAAGTTCCCCCTCTTCTGTAGGGATATTTTGCGCTCCTCCCACACAACTTCTTCACTTACTTAATCGCTCTTTAATTCAACTCTGTATAATGTATAACTGTTTATAACCTCTGTATATGCCTCCAATTAAATTGTATCCTCAGCCACCATCAGCAACTGACTTGCTCCAGTGTTTCTCAATATCTTTGTCAGTTTATGACTTTGATTAGAAGAATAAAACCTGTGTCATTAAATTAAAATATTTAGAACTTCTGGTGGCTGGTTAAACTCAAGGAAGGATTTTCTTTATTGGCTTGAGCTATCTCTTGCATCTGTCCTGAGCGAAGACTTTCTACCTATACCATAGCAATGATATTGCTCTCCATTTCCTTCCTGATGCACCTTAGGTCTTCCATTTTTCAAAAAGTGTTCAACAGAGAGCCAAGAGTTTTGCTAGGTGAGTGGTGCTAGGCTTATTTTCTCGCCTCATTGGTATGCAGTTTCTCATTCTTCCAGCCTTTGGATACGAAATAGATGCTGAAAATTCCAACATGGGCAAACTGATCTGTCAAGCCATAGGGACTCAGTGCATCGGTAATGAGGTGAGTTCTGGGAAAATAGCATGAGAAATCTTGCTAGACCTCACAGAGAGAAATCCTCTATAGAAGTCGCTAAAATTGAAACTTAGCTGATTTCTGGTAAAATGCAGCCTAATGTGATCATTTCTACATATGTGACTGTGAAATATATCATAGATATCTGGCAGACCAACTACTTCTCGGATCTTTGATACTCAATTCTTATCTGAATTAGTTTTACTAGTTAATGGAATACTATTGTGGGATTCTTCAGTAATCCCAAAGTTTAGGATTATGTTGCAGCTGCAGTTTTAGAAATGTTCACTAACCTCAGTGATTGAAACAACTGATCAACAGTATTTCTTTATTAGGTTTCTTTCATAACATCCTAAATTTAATTGAAAAGTTTCAGGGACCATGTCATAAGTATTGAGAATTGCCATTTAAACCACTGAATAGACTGTAGCCTGCTCTTCTGACAGACCAGCATACTCATTCATAACTGGACCTATTAGGATACTCTGTAACATTAGATCCAAGCATAGTTTGACCATTTCAACATCACAGTTACCTTTTCAAGTGAGATGACCTCTGCAAATCTAGGCACTAATCAAAAATTTCTAGTTACATCAAATCCCTCATTGGAATCAGCATCATCCTCTGAGCTGCTATATTCTTCTTTCATTATTTAGTCTAAGCTTTTAACCAAGTAATATCTGATTCCACATCCTTTTCGTGTTCTAGCCTTTTAATCCCATTGCCCTTCTTTTTAATTTCTCCTCACTTTCTAATTCAAGAGCGTTTATTTCCAGTTCTTTTTTCCTTTCTCTGTCCTCCATTTCCAATGCTCTTTTCATTCTTTCCCTTTCTTTGTTTTATATTTTTCATTCTTCTCTGTTCTTATTTCATATTCTCTGTCCATTTCTTATGATTCGGGTTTTTTTAAAAAAAATTCTAATTGAATCTCTCCTAAATCTAGCAATGTTGCATCAGTTTCGGCTTTCCCACCTTTCAGTGTGGATTCAATGAGCCAAATGGCTGTTTCCACACTGTAGGGATTCTATGATTCTATGATTTTAATTGCAAGTGCCAACTAATCATTTCAATCATGCCATCCTTATAAGAACCTGCTTTTATTTCCACCCCAATTTGCTTGTTAACTCTCTCTCAGGTTTAGCCTTAGACAAAGATATCAAGTTCCATTTTCCAATCTCACAGAATAATCAAAGCTAATTTGAATTTCAAGCCCATGTAATAAACTTCATAGCCACTTGTGTGTTTTATGCTCACAAGTCCACATATTAATTTTTAAAGATTCGGAGAACTGTCTTAAATTCAATGAATTTTGCTTTTTGAAGACTGTTAAACTTAAGCACATTTGTACTCTGAATGACCCGCTTCCCTCTGAAAGAAAACTGTACAGTGCCTTTCTAAATTAACTTGTTTCTTTCTCTGTCTTCCTGAGTCATTGGACAACTTGCTTGTAGGCATCACCCTAATCTTTTTCTATTTTCTACGCTTATTTCTAATGCACTGAAGTATTCTCCTCAAGGGTTTAAAATTTATTTTTCAAATTACATGTAAACAGACCCATAGACAGTCGCAGGCCTCAATAATGAAACTAAACTCTGTCCTTCCCTTCTTAAAGCACAATATAGAAATACAAATGAAACCTAAAGCTATAAATGGTTCTTTTCTCTTAAGAACCTAAGTTTCCAAAAAAAATTCCACAAACCTTCATCACAACTTCAACCACTTCACATTTTCAACTTCCTTGAAACGTATTGTTCACACAAATCTCTGCAGTTTCTTTTGAAAGTTCATAATGTAATTGCACTAGTGCCTTATGACACTCCACACTTTATCTTTCACTCTGGTATATGTCATTGGATGAGGTGTGGAGATTCAGAGAGAAACCTTCCAGAAAATTCTCTTTCCATATTTTCCACAGAACTTTTTGGGAAGTATCGAAACCTTTGCCTGACTCATCCAGGAATGGGCAGGTTTTTTCTTTTGTGGAGGTGGTGGAAGCGGTGTTAGTTATAGAGTCATAGTCATAGACTCATACGGCATAGAAATAGGCCCTTCTGCCCACCATATCTATGCTGACAACAAGCACCAAACTACAGCATTTACCTGCACTTGGTCCGTAGCCTACTATACCATGGCATTTTAAGTGCTCACCCAGATGCTTCTTAAATATTGTTAGAGTACCTGACTCCAGCCCCTCTCAGGCAGCACATTCCAAATGTCTGCCACCCTGGGTGAATTTCTTTTCTCAGATCTCCTCTAAACCACTTACTCCTCACCTTAAGACATTTGGTCTCAGACACATTCTGGAATTTCCTGCTGCTGGCCTGCATAACAGTCCTCTGGCTCTATTCTACCGCTGGTCCATTCCCTCAATTGGAGGAATAGCCTATAATAAGTCACATGACTTATGAAACAAACCAAATTGGTTTTTCAGTCTGCTTCCAAGTCTGTGCAGGTGACTCTGCCTCAGGCATGGTGGGGTGGCTGAGTGTTGAAATCCATTCCCAAGATGCAAGGTGGCATTTGAAGAATGTTGATGAAGTTGAAAGCCTCACATTCAAACTGCTTTTGTGGGTTCAAATTCCTGGTAACTGCAACGAACTGAGGAAAGTCTTAAGGTGCACTCTTTGTGGACTAGAAGCAGCAGAAGTGTTTTCTCCATATTCTCAGAATTACGGCCTGAAATCCATTTTTGAGGCTATACCTGAGAACCCTTGACACCCTCTTCAATCAAGAATCTAACTCAGACTCCATTGCTCTCTGGGGGAAGAGAAATCCACTGACTAATCACCCTCTGAGTGGAAAAATATTCTCCTCATGTCAAATATAAATGGGAGCTTTCTCCACAAAACTTCCACCCCCTGCCCCAGGAATCAGAGCTGGTGTCCCTCAGAACTGAAGATTGACAGGTCCGAGGGTTAAAATTTTCCACTTAATGTGTCAGATGACCTCTTGTGTACAATATAATTCTCTGAAAATTGGATTATCAAGTAATTTGAATTAAACAATTAGATGTTACAAATAGGCTATATGTAAATAGATGGATATTTCATTGTACAGAATGTACCCTGCTGTGTATGCGTGTTCGACATTAAGCATTAATTACATTCTACAGCTGGACGATGATCAGTAATTGAAGGATTTCTCTGGCGAGCCATAGTAAGAGGGATATTTTGTTTCTGCCAAATGCTGGTTTTGATTATTGCAGAAATTTCTGTTGCTAAATCTGATTATTAAAATGTCCATGCCTGCAATTGTGACAGTAATAAGAAAGAAAACTTCTTACACTGGTATTACTTACCCTGTTTGTTGGATCGACAGGTCGTATTGTCATAGATCCCTACTGCCCTTCTGTGATGTTATTATAGGATGTTGTCCAATACTAAATAATTCTTCCCTGAGTTCACTCTGCCAATGCTCATCCTCAATCCTTCCCTTAACCAATACTCACTGCTGAAAGAGTATTTAACTTTTGCTACAGACCGTGAATGGAAATTGCTGATTTTGTGATAGTCTTTGCAAGATTCGGAATCCCTGCTCACAGCAGGGATTGTTTTACTCCCTCACCCCAACACCCCCAGGACTGGCGCATCAGATAGGGAAAGGGGATGATTCGGGATTAATGCTGATTTTCATCGGTAACAACAAACATGCAATTACCTAAAGATTCTGTATAATGTGTGCAGTTGGCAAGGATGGTCAAAACTGTTGTGGACACAAGTTATATTCCCACTGGTTTGCTTCACACTCTCGTCAATGGGAATTCTCCCTCTGTACACCGTCCATGTAATTGAGTTGTGAAGCAATTTATAGAGCACCAGTTTGTGACATTTTTTGCAGCTATCAATAGGAAGTGGTCCCTTCCCATCATGTCACTCTTTTTAGAAGTACAGTAGTTGAACTTGTTCATCTGTGATAAACAGCTTCAAAAAATATCTTGATATTTTGTTAGCAAATTTTCATTTTCTTTTCCATTTCTTTCCCTTCACCAGAATAATCTTTGTTGGGGACTTTTCAGTTTATACATTTCAAGCTTGTGTTTGTTTTGCCACAGTCTATTTTTAACTCTCTTACTTAGTTTGTTTAAGTCTGTGTTTTGATGCTGATCATCAATTTCATTGATCATCTTGTTTCTTCAGTATTTCTGTCTTTACTGGGAACATTGGAAGAGGAAGAGGTCTTTTAGGCCTTTAAAAATCTATGCCACCATTCAATGCAATCATGACTGATACGTGACTGAATTCCATGTACCTACTTTTGCCACCTATTCTGCCTCCCAGTGCCATCATCTCCAGCCCCAACTACGCAAAGGTAAATGTGCAATGAAACAAAGTACAAAAGTCACCGTTCCAAATTTGATGTAGACTAAACAGCTATTTTAAGGCATCTTAAGTAGAGTTGGGTGGGAAGAACCATATGGGCCTTCCCATCCAGATTTATTAGGCATATTTGGAAGGCTTTGAATATTTGTCCCAAGGACATCAGACACAATTTTATAGCATTCCCTAATTCTTGAAAGGTCAGGCTCTCATTTTTAGACTATGCCTTCTCGTCTCAACCAGTAGGAATAATTTCTCCCTGTTCCTGTTATGACCTTGAAAACATTGATCAACAATCCTTAACATTCTAAATTCCAGAGGATAAATGTCTGATTTTGTACACTTTCTTTAACTTAATCCTTGGAGTTCAGTTATCATTTTGCTAAATTTACAGTGCTCTCCCTCTAAGGAACAATATCTTCTCCCAAAGGTGTATTCAGCAGACTCATAGAAATAAAGAAGATCGGACCAGGATTAGGTCACTTGACCCTCTGAGCCTGCTTCGCCGTTTATTATGATCTTGGCTGACCATTGAGCTCAAAACCCTAATCCCGCCCTCCTCCCATATTCCTTGATCATTTTAACCACAAGAACTCCTCCTTGAAAACACAAAATGTTTGGACCTCAACCACTTCCTGTAGTAGTGAATTCCACAGGGTCACCACTCTCTGGGTGAAGAAATTTCTTGATTTCTGTCCTAAAGGTTTAACCCTTATCCTTAAACTATGATCCCTGGTTCAGATCTCCCCAACCATGGGTAACCTCCTTTGTGCATCTAACCTTCTAGTCCTCCTGGAAATTTGTAGGTTTCTATGAGATCTCGGCTCATTTTTCTAGATTTCAGTGATTACAATCCTAACCAACTGAATCTCTCCTAATACATCAGGTTTGTAAGTAGTAGGCTCTGGGAGACCAGTCTGTAATATGTTGGAATAATCAAATCCATAAGTAAAAACATGAGGAGTTTCCACACAGATAAAATATAGAACAGATAACATAGAAGTAATACATTTCCTTTAAGAGTGAAATTCCTACAAACCTAGACCTTTAATTATTAATCAGGTACATGCTTACACAGTTTCTGTATGAATAGTTTTATAATCATTTTGCACTGCTTAATGTTCTTACTTAATAATCAGAAAGACCAACAGTATGAAATCATGTTGAATATCTGCATAATCATGAATGCTATTTGCTATTTTTGCTGTTTGCATTTCAATAGCTTAAAAGATAAGAAATGAATTATGCTAATTTGATTGCATGCATGTGGAAAATTTGCTCAATTGTTTAATTGTATTTCCCAGTAAATGGACAGTAGATGTCATTTGTATTTTGTTTGTAAGATTGGATGGAAATTTTCATCCTGCCTAGAGCTATCAACAGGCAGGAAAATGTAATTGAACAAGAGGCAAAAATCGGTTTTTCAGTGACAGGTTAATGTTTTGGTATGAGGTTCTCAGAGCATTTCAGGTGAATCAGAGGTAGTAGGAACTGCAGATGCTGGAGAATCTGAGATAACAAAGTGCAGAGCTGGATGAACACAGCAGGCCAAGCAGCATCAGAGGAGCAGGAAGGCTGATGTTTCAGGCCGAGACCCGTCTTCAGAAATGGGGGAGGGGAAGGGGGTTCTGAAATAAATAGGGAGAGAGGGGGATGCGGATATAAGATGGATGGAGGAGAAGATAGGTGGAGAGGAGACAGACAGGTCAAAGAGGCGGGGATGGAGCCAGTAGAGGTGAGTGTAGGTGGGGAGTTAGGGAGGAGATAGGTCAGTCCAGGGAGGATGGACAGGTCAAGGGGGCGGGATGAGGTTAGTAGGTAGGAGATTGGGGTGGGGCTTGAGGTGGGAGGAGGGGATAGGTGGAAGGAAGGACAGGTTAGGGAGGCGGGGACGAGCTGGGCTGGTTTTGGGATGCGGTTGGGGGAGGGGAGATTTTGAAGCTTGTGAAGTCCACATCGATACCATTGGGCTGCAGGGTTCCCAAGCGGAATATAAATTGCTGTTCATGCAACCTTCGGGTGACATCGTTGTGACACTGCAGGAGGCCCAGGATGGACATGTTGTCTGAGGAATGGGAGGGGGAGTTGAAATGGTTTGCGACTGTGAGGTGCAGTTGTTTAGTGCGAACCGAGTGTAGGTGTTCTGCAAAGCGGTCCCCAAGCCTCCACGTGGTTTCCCTGATGTAGAGGAGGCAACAACGGGAACAGCGGATGCAGTATACCACATTAGCAGATGTGCAGGCGAACATCTGCTTGATGTGGAAAGTCTTCTTGGGGCCTGGGATGGGGGTGAGGGAGGAGGTGTAGGGGCAGGTGTAGCACTTCCTGTGGTTGCAGGGAAAAGTGCCGGGTGTGGTGGGGCTGGAGGGGAATGTGAAGCGGACAAGGGAGTCCCGGAAAGAGTGGTCCCTCCAGAAAGCAGATAAGGGTGGGGAGGGTAAAATGTCTTTGGTGGCAGCGTCGAATTGCAGATGGTGGAAGTGTCGGAGGATGATGCGTTGGATCCGGAGGTTGGTGGGGTGGTACGTGAGGACAAGGGGGATTCTGTTTTGATTGTTATTGCGGGTAGGGGGTGTGAGGCATGATTTGCGGGAAATGCAGGAGACACAGTCGAGAGCGTTCTCGACCACTGAGGGGGGGAAGTTGCGGTGCTTGAAAAACGAGGACATCTGAGATGTACGGGAGTGGAATGCCTCATTCTGGGAGCAGATGCGGTGGAGGCGAAGGATTTGGGAATAGGGGATGGCATTTTTGCAGGAAGGTGGGTGGGAGGAGGTGTATTCGAGGTAGCTGTGGGAGTCGGTGGGCTTGAAATGGATATCGGTTTCTAGGTGGTTGCCAGAGATGGAGACAGAGAGGTCCAGGAAGAAGAGAGAGGTATTAGAGATGGTCCAGGTGAACTTAAGGTTGGGGTGGAAGGTGTTCGTGAAGTGAAGGAACTGTTCGAGCTCCTCGTGGGATCAGCTTTCCTGACCTTGATGGTCGGGCACATCTTTTGTGTTCGTTATATCATGAATATTCATTAGCACTGCAGCCCCCTGGAGTTACATTCACAGCATTGTTAGGCCAGAATGGAAAACGTGTGTTTAGAAACCGAATTATATGTAAAAGAGTGTACTTTTTCCCTCAAGGTCTCATGACTACAAACTGCTTACTCAGTAGATTTCTCGATTTTAAGGCAATGAACTGCAATAATGTGTGTGGGCAATCAGAACAATGAACCAGAGGAGTGCCTGCCTCAAAGGACTGCTTACTTTATACCTTTATAGAAACATAAAAGATAGGATTAGGAGTAGCCCATTCTTTTTTATTTTTATTCATTCATGGGATGAGGGTGTTGCTGGCCACCATTTATTGCTCATCTCTAATTGCCCAACCTGAGTCAAGCACATTGTTGTGGGTTTGGGGTCACATGTAGGCCAGACCAGGTAAGGATGGCATTTGCCTTCCCTAAAGGGCATTAGTGAACCAGATGGGTTTTTCCAACAACCAGCAATGGATTCATGGTCATCATCAGACTCTTAATTCCAGATATTTATTTATTGAATTCAAATTCCACCAGCTGCCGCGGCAGGATTCGAACCCAGGTCCCCAGAACATTACCTGTGTCTCTGGATTAACAGCCCAGCGACAGTAGCACTCGACCATTGCCTTCCCTTAAGATCTTCTAGCCTGCTCAATATGATCGAGGCTGATCATCCAACTCAGTACCCTGGTCCCGATTTCTCCCCAGACCCACTCATAATGTTCAGATGCTTTTGTTTGAGCATTAATTGTAAGTAAATTTGTTCCCTTGGCAACAATAACCCTCTTGTGCAGTTTTCTGCCCAGAGATTAGTATGGAGTTCTGCAGGATTACGTGTGGATTACATCTTCATGGCTTAAAGCTCAGTTTTCAAGGGACATTCATCTGTTTCAGGGAGCTGGAGGGTCTCAACTAGGAACAAAGAACAGTACGGCACAAGAACAGGTCCTTCAGCCCACCAAGACTGTGCTGACACATGATGCTTTTCTAAACTAAAAGCCTTTTGTCTCCATGAAGTCTGTATCCCTCTATTCCTGCCTTTCCATGTATCAGTCAAGATGCCTCTTAAATGTCGCTTCCACCAGCTCCTCTGGCAGCACATTCAGGCACTTACCACTCTCTGTATAAAAAAACTTGCCTCGCATATCTCCTTTAAACTTACCCCTTTTTACCTGCAAACTGTGTCGCTTGGTAATTGACATTTCTACCCCGGGAAAAAGGCTCCGACTGTCCATTCTATCCATGTCTCTCATAATTTTGTAAACTTCTATCAAATCAACCCTCAGCCTCTGATGTTCAAGTAAAAACAAACTGAGCTTGTCCAATCTCTCCTCATAGCTAATACCCTCCAAACCAGGCAACATCCTAGCAAACGGTGTCTGTACCCTCTCCAAAGCCTTCACATCCTTCTGGTAGCATGGCAACCATAACTGTGCGCAGTATTCCTAATGGGGTTTAACTAAAGTTCTATACTGCTGCAACATGACTTGTCAACTTTTGTACTCTATGCCCCGACTGCTGAAGGCAAGCATACGATATGCCTTCTTGACTGCTTTATACACTTGTATTGCCACTATCATGGAACTGTGGACCTCTATGCCTAGATCCCTCTGTATGTTGATGCTACTAAGGGTTCTGCCATTTTCTGTATACTTCTCTAGTGTACTAGATTTCCCAAAATGTATCACCTCCCATTTGTCCAGATTAAACTCCATCTGCCATGCCTCTGCCAAAGTCTCCAGCCTGTCTGTGTCTTTTTACCCTCTGGCAATCCTCTTCACAATGCACAAGTCCCCCAGTCTTTGCAAACGTGACTATTAGGCCACCTCCATTCTGCACCAAATCATTATATGTATTAAGTATATGTATATATTACAAACAACTGGTCACAGATCTCCAGTCTGAAAAAACACCTTTCCACCGCTATTCCCGGTCTTCTATGACTATGACTTAGTATACATCTTACCAGCTCACTGCAGATCCCACGTGACATTATCTTTTGTATTAGCCTGCCATGAGGAACCTTGTCAAAGGCCTTGCTGAAGTCCATACAGTCAATATTTACCAACCTGCCCTCATCAATCATATTTGTCACTTCCTCAAAATACTCAATCAAGTTTATGAGACATGACCCTCCACACACAAAGCCATGCTGCCTATTGCTAATAGGTCCATATTTCTACAAATGTGAGTAAGTCCAATCCCAAAGAATCTTCTTCAACAATTTCCCTACCACTGACATAGGGCTCACTAGCCTGTAATTTCCCAGATTATCCCTGTTGCCCTTCTTAAACAAAGGAACAACGTTAGCTATTCTCCAGTCCTCTGGGACGTCTTGTGTGACTAAAGGGGATACTAAGACTTCATACAAGGCCCCAGCAATTTCCTCACGTGCCCTCTCAGCAATATGGGATAGATCCTACCAGGTCCTGGGGATGTGTCTGCCTTAATGTTTTTCAAAACACCCAATGTTGCCTCCTTTTTCATATTGACATGCCCCAGAATATCAACATACCTTCCTGACACTCACCATTCATCTTGTCGTTCTCCTTTGTGAATACCGATGCAAAGTATTCATTATGGACCTCACCTATTTCCTAATGTTCCACGTATTAATTCCTTCCTCTGTCCTCGAGTGGACCCTCCCTTTCTCTAACTATCCTCTTGCTTCTTATATATGTATAAAATGCTCTTGGTATCTTCCTTAATCCTGTTTGCCAAAGACATTTCATTGTTCCTTGTAGCCCACCGAATACCTTGTTTGAATTCTTTCTAGCTATCTTTGTAATCTTCAAGGTTTCTGCTTTTGGTTTCCTAAACCTTACATATGCCTCCTTTTTCTTTTTGACTAAGCTCACAATTTCTCTTGTCGTCCAAGGGTCCCGATTCTTGCTATCCTTATCCTTCATTTTTACAGGAACATGCAGGTCCTAAACTCTAACCAACTGGCCTTTAAAAGATGCCCATGTGACAAATGTGGACTTGCCCTCAAACTACTGCCCCCCCCAACCTACATCCCCCAGTTCCTGCCTAATTTTGTGGCAGCTAGCCTTCTTCCAATTTAATGCTTTCACCCTCAGACTATTCTTGTCCTTATTCATAAATATCTTAAAACTTACAGAATTATGGTCACTGTTCCAAAAATGCTCCCCCACTGAAACTTTGATCACCTGGCTGGGCTCATTTCCCAATACCAGGCCTGCTATGGCCCCTTCCTTAGTTGGACTATTTACATATTACTTCAAAAAAACATATTGGACACATCTAACCTAGAATGTGGCCCCATGCCCAATCTAGATAGGTCACTCATTCAGGTGAATGCCTCTTTGCTAGTGAAGGATGAGGGAGGAAGGCATTGATGCTGTACCTTCTGAGGCTATTCCTTCTCAGAAGCATGGTTGGAGTGGCTGATGGAGATGGGCCTGGGGGCTGGGGCTTTTAGTTCTGGTTTGGGATTGGAATCCAGAGGCTGCACAAAAAAAAATAAAGATATGTTAACGTCATGAGCTGCCACCATTACCTGATGTTTAATTAAGATTTTGGTGCTTGATGTGTAGCTAGGTGTAGCCATTGAGGTTGGTTGGCTCGCTGAGCTGTTTTGTTGTTCCGCAGGCGTTTCATTACCGTGCTGGGTAACATCCTCAGTGCAGCCTCTGATGAAGTGTCAGTGTGTCTTCCTGCCTGGTTTTTAAACTCTGGGGTCCATTGCGATGGATTGCCTCACTTCCGGGTTTCCTCCATAGTGGAATGTATATGGGGTTGAGTTCAAAGTGTTTATGAATAGCCTGCTTCGTGGAGTGCCATGCTTCCAGGAATTCTTGTGCTTGTCTCTGCCTAGCCTGTCCCAGGATCTTGGTGTTGTCCCAGTCGAAGTTGTGGTTCTCCTTGTCCATGTGGATTGAGATGAGTGAGTATTGGTCGTGTCTTTTTGTAGCCAGTTGGTGTTCATGTACTCTTGTTGTTAGGTTCCTTCCTGTTTGTCCGATGTAGTGTTTCTTGCAGTCTCTGACGCTTCACACACCGACGCTTCATCAGAGGCTGCACTGAGGATGTTACCCAGCACGGTAATGAAACGTCTGCGGAACAACAAAACAGCTCGGTGAGCCAACCCCCAACCCGAGCTACAGATCTACTCCAAAACCCTAGGTGTAGTCAGTTGGAGAGTTTGTCACTCACTGACTGTAGATATCCTACAGTGCAGGCATGTTCCTGTTGCTCTCCTTCAGCTCATCAGCCTTCCCTGTCTGTTTTCCTGAGCATGTCTGTGCTTATTGTGCATAATCTTGCCCTGCAGGACGACAGGAGCATGAAGAGACATTAGCACCGGTACATGAATGAATACTATTCTTGTATTGATATGTACAGATAGAGATGTGAATCTCCAGAGCTGTGATTATCGCTGTGCTTTACAAGGAACATTAATGTGGCACCGGGGAAGTTGGTTTTAAAATGTTTTGAATGAAAAGTGGTTTAGTGTCATTAAAGAGCTTCAGTTGATGAAAACCAATGAAATATTATATGATGTGTATGCCTGTGATGTGTTCATCCTAAAGTCATCTTTTGTGGCTGTTTCCTTGTCTCTCACAAGCCTTTGGTGAAAGGCTTTTGGATGTGCACATTCTTCTGGTTGTGATGCAAGGTCAGTGAGTTGATGGTATGTGAGCTGCTGAATGTTGTCGCTGCTTTGTTTATTTTAGGTGTAGACCCTGGCAGATGTGTGAGAGGTAGTACCACCGAGATACAAGTAATACTGCATTGGTAGCTGCAATGATTGCATAAGAGGAATCCAATGATGATGCCTAATTTTATGTCCTCTACAGTGGCAAGCTTACAATTCACATTTATAGGAGAATAGAGCATTGAATAGATTGTACATACCCTGGATGAACATAACAGATCATTCATCTTCTTGCCTTACTGGAGCCAGATTCTCTTGAGCTGCTTGTAGGCACTGACCTCACAGCTGCCTCTGTCCAGGCTTTCTGTCAGTCAGGATGGTCTCCTGTTGCAATACCTCAAGAAAAGAACTTGCCGCCTCTCCTGAACAGCCTTTGCGAGAATCTTTTGAGGTGTTGGTAAAGTGCGTGGCTACTTTTTGCCTGGGCTCTTACATCTCCTGGAATGTTAAGGGTAATGACCAGAGATTAAGTGATGCTGCTGTCTTGGTGCCTTTTAAATATGGTGCTGGGAAGTTGGAGCCCAAAAAGTAGACCTTCCTGCCCATTGAAACTTGGTGTATTACATATGCATACTTATGTAATGAGGTGAGAAGAAACTTGACCTTCCCCCAGTCCACCCCCTGATTTTAGGTCTGTCTCCACACTTTCTGTAAACAGGATTCTGGCTAATACTTCAACGTACCTCACTTGGAAATTGACAGCAGTGCAATTTATACACGTGGACAGGCATTTGATGTTCACACCAGCTGGGAAACTGCTCCACATTTGTGCTTCAGCAGGACCTGATGGCATGGTTGTTACCAGCAGCAATACAGAACCTACTGAGGATGCCAATCCAGCTCCAAAAGCTGGTGGTCCAAGAGGACAGCTAGAACAACCAGCAGTGGCTACTATCGGGGCTGCACCTGGAGAATGGGGCTTCCTCAATAGCTGACCAAAGTCAGGTCCATGAGGTGCTAGAGGCTGGGTTTGTTTCGGTGCTGAGGTCAGTCATTCAAGCCCCAACAAGTGGGTATTGGTGAGTGCAGGTTGTACCATTCCCAGGAGGGGCATCCATTGCTGCTTGGCACCTGCCAGCAGTTGATAGACTGGCAGTGATGGTAGGGGAGAGGCCCTCTTAAGTGACTCAGTTGGCTTCTTGGTAGGTGGACCACTTGCCATCTTGACCACACCCGGCAAAATGGCAGGACTGTGGGAAGAGGCCAGGTATGCTCTCTACTACCTTCCAATAAGATTTTGCCACCCTTCTCATTATTCCCATCTATTCCCAATCCCCTTTTTCTGCCTCAAGCTCCCCAAAGATCTGGTAAAGTTCAGCACTTTGCGAACGGATGAGGAAACCTACATAGCAGGGACCCCATTATCTTGTGCCTTTTATCTGGATGTGGTTTCCTGCAAACGCTTCTGCAATTAGGACATTTAGACCACAAGTGTCTCACTCCTTGTTAATCTTGATTCGGTTGTAGCACTCAAATTAACTTACAAAGTTTGAAATTTGCTGGAAATAATCTTTTTCATACAAACATCTGCTTAGAAAGATTAAGTTCTTTTGTAAGAAATTTGCCTTTTGCCGTAAGGAGCAGTTTTAATTAGATGACAAAGGATATTCGCAGCCTACTTCAGGAACATAAAATAACCAGTGACCCCATTTTTCAGAACTTTCAAATGATTAAATGGAGTGAAGTGGCAACATCTGCTATGCTCTACTTGGCGTTATATTTACACCATGTGTTTCTCATTTTGAGGACTGGTTGTACCAGATTTTAACTGTGGGTTCATGGTGCTGAATTTTCTGGGTGGCTGATTTCTTGCACCCACTCCCATCCCTGGAAGAAATGTTGCTGCTGCACTGCCTGACATTCAACAAGCTGTCCCACAGCCAAAAACTAAGTCACACTGCTGAGGAAATTGAGGATACGAGGGTCAGACTTCTGTTCCTTAGTGGGAGGTAGTCCCGCCCTCGGCATGTGCCAGTCAATCAGTTTCTCCAGCATCACTACCTCTCTCAACAGTGCCTGAGCTCAGTGTTGGTCCATAAGACCATAAGATGTGGGAGGAGAAGTAGACCATTCAGCCCATCAACTCTCCTCCACCATTCAGCGAAATCATGACTGATCTGATAATCTTCAACTTCACTTCCCTGCCTATTCTCCATAAACCCTCAATTCCCTTACTGATGAAAATTCTGTCTATCTCAGCCTTGAATATACCTAATGGCCCAGCCATGGTAACTGTCTGTGGTAAAGTATTCCATAGATTCACTACCCTGTGAGAGAAGAAATGGCTTCTCATCTCTGCCATAAATCGGCGACCCCTTATTCTGAGTTTATGCCCTCTGATCCTAGTCTCTCCCACTAGGGGAAATAACTTTTCTGCATCTATCCGATCAAGACCCCGAAGAAGCTTGAATGTTTCAAAAAAGTTGACACCCCTTCTAAATTCCAATGTGTACAGTCCCAACCCACTTGAACTCTCCTTATTAGACAGTTCACGCCATTCCTGAGATCAGCCTAGAGAACCTTTCTGGACTGCCTCCAATTCCAGGGAATTTTTCCTTAGTTAAGGGGCCCAAAACTGTTCACAGTATTCCAGCTGTGGTCTGTCTAGTGCCTTGTATAGTTTTAGCAAAATCTTCCTGCTTTTATACTCTATTCCTTTGAAATTTGTCGTCTTTATCACCTGCTGAACTTGTGTTCTAGTGTATTGTTATTCATGCACGAGAACTCCTGTGTTGCTGGGCATTTCTGGGACTGCAAGTAGGTCCCCAAAGGAGAGAAATAGATCCTGGAGGAACTAGACTAAGGTGTCTAAGGAGGGAAATGAGTGTGGGTTTTGAAGGCTAGATGGGGATGCGCAAAATAAGGTATCGTCTTGGGGAATGGGGTACGCAAGTCATGGCCCCAAGAGATCCACCCACACTTTCCTCCCCACCTTTTACACGTAGTTATTTTAAAACATTGCCTTCTGAGACTCAGATACTTGTCCACATGAACCATATTCTGGATTTTATTATGGACAGTGTAATATTCAGGTCTACTGACTTGATAATTTCTTCCTTAAATGGCAAAAACAATACCAATTCCAACATATTATGGAGATAGTGTCAGGGCAGATGGAAAGTGGTGAGCTAGGTCTGAACTTTATTTTCCACGTTCCATGCTCTTTAAACTTGTAAGTACAAAATGTGCCTGCAGATATTGTTGAATGTTTAAAACAAACTCTAATGCTGGATTGCTCTGACAGGGCAGCTGTTATAGCATCTCTTCGATCAATTTCAATTGCGTACTTGGGCTATCCATTATGAATCTTGTCTGAGTCTCAAAAGTTACAATTATCTGAGAAGGGATTTCTGAGTTCACATTTCGATTGACAGCTTAATGAAGGTATTAAAGGATTGATGTGTGAGTACAAGTTTGTCTGTTTTTATAAGATTAACCACATGAGATTTAAAATCTGATACTTTCAAAGAAAGGGAGTTTTTGTTTCACTGTCAAATTTACATAGTGAGAGTTGTCTTATATTTTTAGAAGTTTGTTTTATTTCATTTCCACAGGGCTCCTGAGGTCTGCCCAAGGTGGTGACAGGGTGAGTGGCTATGGATTTAACTCGGAGGGAATGGGGCATGAGTTGGCATTGAATTAACATGGATGGTAGGGTGGCAATGAGATAATGGGTGAAGGGATGAGTTGAATGAGTGAGGGCATGATTGGAATGGAGGGTTTTGAGACTGAGGGTGTTGGGGTGTGGGTTGAATTTGAGTTAGTGTGAGGAGCTCAGATGTGTGGGTAATTGGGATTGAGGGGATGTCAGAAGTGAAAATTAGAAGGCCTATAAACCTAGACAAAGCCTCAAAGAACTGAGGTGTGTCTTCTAACCACCGTGTCACTTGCTTGTCCCTGTGCCAGCCTACACTCAGTTTCCAACTCCATCCTGCACTCACCATCAGCCCCCACCCCACCCCACCCCAGGATGGAACATTTCACAATTTGTGGCACACTTTACAAGGTATGTCTGGCAAGTTGGGACATTTCCCCACACAAGCCACCTGCCTCAGCAACCAAATCCAGCCCTCAGTCTTGCTTCTAAATAGTTGTAGGCAGTTCCCAGGTTGCAAATGGGTTCCATTCTTGAGTCCATTTGCAAGTTGATTTGTGTGCAAATCCAAACACAATGCAGACAATGTAAATTAGCCGTTCCTAAGTACTGGAAATATTTGTGTGTTGTTTACACCCTGTGTGGGATCACGTTTGTAAGTTCAACGTTCATAAATCGGGGGCCTCCTGTACAAATATCTATTATTCTTCTCCGTACCAGTCACCCGTTTTACTTATATTTTCTTAACTCATTTACTCATAAACTCTGCTAAATATGTATAAAGATAGTTTTCTTTTCTGTGTAAAATTTGAGGGTGAGCTTAACAGCTCAATACCAGTAAACTGTCCTTCTGTTCTGAATGTGAGATACTCAGAGGAGTTTAAACTATGATGGCAGAGTCAAAATTGATTAAGATCACCACACAGGCAGTGCGACTGTGAACCACATTGCAATAGTCTGTGGTACTACATATGGGAAACTGAAGCAATGCAACCTTCCACATGATTTTTTGCTAAAACTTAACCTTCTGTCAATTCAGCTGTTTTGACCAGAGACAAGTCTTTCCCAAATTTTCCAACCCACTGCTGGAAGTTAAAATTTAAAACTTGTTCCTTTTAGGTAGAATTGCGTAGCTTTACTGCATTAATGAACTCTTTAAATGATATCCAAGTGAGTTGTCTGCGCATAATTTGTTTGTGATCTTTAGGTCAACTATTGACTTGGATCCAGACTAGCATTTGTACATGCACTGGGGCAACACTATAATGATTATTCATGCTTCACATTCACACTGTCAGCAGCCCCAGAAAGCAGATTAAGAAAACACAGAAAAGAAATCCTTTGTAGGTTTGATTGTAAGCAATGTATCCACAAATCTGAACAGACTCCAGCAGCAAATCTGTCAACATTGGAAGGCAGAAAAGCTGTTGAACATCTATGTTATTGCTCAGTTTTAAGAGGCATTACCTCATGCTTAGATGAAGGGATTTTTCAGCACCACGTCAAACTGAGTACGTGTTTAGATTCTATTGTCTAAATTAACAAACCAGTTTTCAATTGCTCTTTTACTTGTCCGTATTCAAGCTTGGGTTAAACCATCTAAAACCTAATTAATAGTGCTTTACCTTAAGTCCAAATAAAGCTTTTTTTCTCCCTCCGCTCTAAGGTTTCCAAGGACATTTTACTTACATGCAACATTTAATTAGGCATTTCGACTATCATTTGGCTGTAACAAATCTGATTTCCTAAAAGTCATAACTCCTTTGAAAAATGTAATCTGTGGTTCTCTGTGATCTCAGTTACATTTAGTGACACTAACTTGGCAGAAACTGGTCAATTTTTACTTCAAGATAACAAGCATGGGGCTGGGTGAACACAGCAGGTCAAGCAGCATCATAGGAGCAGGAAAACTTGACATTTCGGGCCTAAACCCTTCATCAGAAATGGGGGAGGGGAAGAGGGTTCTGAAATAAATAGGGAGAGAGGGGGAGGCATATAGAGGATGGATAGAGGAGAGGGTAGGTGGAGAGGAGGCAGACAAGTCGAAGAGGCGGGGATGGAGCCAGTAAAGGTGAGGTTATGAGAGAGTTGCAGTGGGAGAGAGATTCCCTGAGGTTTGTCCGGAGGGAGGAGGGTAACTTCTTCAGGGTAGGCATCCTTAGAAGAGGCTTCGCAGTGGGGTTAAAATTGTATCAGAGAATCTCTGATACAATTTTTACTTCAAAGCTGGTTCCCCCAACACAAAGGGTGCGGATTCATAGCCATTGCCTGCTGTTTCAGGTGTAATTGGCATGGTTTTAACTTGCGTTGTCTCTCTTTAACTTCTGTGAATTTTTGGGTAATGGTTTTATGGTCATTGATAAAATAATCAGGGGCAAGATGAGGCTTTTTTTTTGTCCCTGCAGCGAGTTGCGGTGATCTGGAATGCGTTGGCGGAAAGGCCAGCATGGAGAGTGGAAGTTTTGGTGGGGGTGTGTTCAGAGTAGTTTCAGGAGTGACCTTTCAAAAAGGGATTGACAATTCAGGGTTATGGAGCGAGAGCAGAGGAAGTGGGAATAACTGGCTGGATCTTTCAAAGAGCCAGCACAGGCACAATGGGCTGAATGAGTTACTTTTGTGCTTGAGAATTCTTTTAGTTTAAAACTGCTATGATAAACAATACAAAGTGTACATCCCACAGACACTGACATGTTGCTCAAGCAAAAGCCTGAAGCGGGTGAGCTGGCATATTAATTCATTGCCATGAATCTGCATCCAGTGGTGGGTGCTGCACACCCATAAGTTTCAGCTGAAACAATATGCACCAACTAAGTAGTTTCCATTCCTCCCACCTTTCCTAGAATTTTCATGTTTATGATGGGTAGGTGGGAATAGCATAGCTGACCGTATATGTTGAGTGATGGATTATGATGGGAAAACTAATCAGCAGGGCAATGAAGTACTGAGCTATTTCTTGTCAGCTATCAGAACATTTACAAAAGCCAACAGAAGTATTTTCCTTAAAACAGGCTATCTCAGACCAAAAACCATCTACTTCTCAAGACTTAGGTAACAAGGTGTAGAGCTGGATGAACACAACAGGCCAAGCAGCATCAGAGGAGCAGTCTCAGGTCTAGACCCTTCTTCAGAAAAAAATACTTCTCAAGACACTTAAGGATGGGAAACAAATAGTTGCCTGGCCAGCATAGCCTAGATCCTGTGAATGAATCTTAAAAAAAAGAACTACCAGGAATATCTATCAATATTAACAGGTATGAGCTGTAACATCCCATTTCTCAAAAATATCACAGTCACTGTGCATCAGTTATGAGGTTAACTTCAAAGAAGCTTTGCATATGAATTGAGGTTGCTCAGAAGTTTAGTTGATACATATAATGCTGACATGCTTAAGCGCGTACACTCCCGAACTTACTTACTATTGAAAGTCGGGAAAATCTGTTTATTGTCTTTATATCTCTGACCACATGAGCCATTTCAGCTATTATCACTTCCCCTGTTCTTAAAATGCTATTGTCTTCTGCCTAATCTAGTGTATTTCATCAATGTATTTTATGTCTGTGAAGGAAACATGCTATTTCCTGACACAGTTCATGAAGCAGCAATGCACCCATTTCTCGTACTATGAACATCGATATCATCACAGGATGGAGCTCAGTAAAATGTGTCTTGTCAAACTATGTGGGTGACAGTACAATGTTCTTTATTCAGTGAAACCCAACATGCCAGTCAAACAATCGTCACATATCAGGTGATTCACACTACGACAGAATTCAACCAATGGCAGACCTACACATTACCCCAGGTGTATGTGACACCCAATGACACAACAATAAACCACCACAGATTTAAAATAGATTGCCACTGGAGCCCCAGTAATGTGCAAAAACACACACACCCTGCACCATCTGTTTAAGCCTAGAGAGTACAAACAAGTTCACCCATCAGCAAAGTGCAGGAACTGTGTAACTGCAACATACAAATAAGAACACGGGCATTTCAATTGGTAATGGTAATGATATTATTATTTTTGTTTGGTTTCGTGTAGTAATTGCTGGCTCAGCTTGCATTTATAATGAGTAGCCTGAGAGATGATAATGAATGTTATACCTTCCCTCCTGTCTTATCTCACTCAGGTGATAATCTCTTTGCCCCTCAGCAAACTCCCAAGTCCTTTTGTGCAATTCTGATCATTCGAAACAACCTTGAATTCCGTCTTACACAGTGTGTACAGTTTAATCTTGTGGGCTTTGTCACTTTAAAATTCAAACCTCGATTTCTCTGAAGTTACATTTTACCTGCCATTTTTCCCCACAGTATTTGATCATCCAATTATCTTCACCATTCAGAGCTTCTACTCAACCCCTAGCCAAAACAGCACAGGTTCAACACCCTAAACTCCTGTCTTAATTTATATTACCTCAACGGAGATACAAACTTGTCCAGGACAGCAATATGAACCTAGTGGTGCTTTTCCAGGCCACTGATTCACCATGCTGCTTGCAGTTATGCTTACCTAGTGAACTTTTCAAAATGGTCTCATCCCTATTGCTGTAATTCTATCTTTAGGGATCAGGTGTGGGGTATCATAGTGTATTTGCTTTTTGTAATGTCTTTATTCATGTGGACACGAGAAAGGATCTTGTATCAGGGCCACAGTATAACAGAGATATATCTAAAGATAATCTACTGTAGATGTAGTTAATTTATGTTTATAACAAAACTGTTGCCACTGCATTTTGCCTTATTTCATATTAAAAAGGTACAGGAACACCTTAAAAAGCAGCACCTCTGACAAGTTGACTTATTTTCCATATCATTGTGAATTCTGCATTGACTTCAGTAGTCAGTCCCATTTGTTTGAGGCAGGACTGCTGCTGTCATCCAGAGGAAATCGCTCCTCTGAGTTCTGCTGATCAATGAAGTTGCAAGTATACCTGGGGTCTTTGGTGAGCCAAGATCCACAGGACAGCAGTGTTGGGGGTAAAAAGGGGAAAATGGAATGGAGTTATACTTTGTACGGCGGTAGTAGCCTCTGATGGGCACAGGGTGCCCAAGCATGAGGCATTATATGAGCCTGAACCAAAGGCTGTCAGATAGTGGGTGTTGGCTTCCCCTTCCATGGGTAAAGTCTCAGTAACAGACTGGGATCAATTGACTTCCAACAGTTCATGAGCCAGAAGTCCACCCAAAACATCTCCCCCACCAAGTAAGATAGCTGCAGGCAGGCAGGCAGGCAGGGACAGGCAACCAGAAAGCAGGGTGCTGCTGCCATGGTGCTCAATCTCTCAATCTTACACATCACCACCTGCTCCCCCCCACCCTACCCCTAACCAGCTCCATTATTCCACTCTCAGGGGCTGCATAATATTCCAGCCGTCATTTACAAAGCTGTCCATTTGTGCCTTAGGTTATCTAAAGGCTCTGGTTGAAGTGGTAACTTGGTTCATAAAAATGTGAAGATATTTAACTTTTCAGCAATAAACAGTAACAGTTCTTTCCTTCCCTCACTGCAAGCATTGCTGTTTGACACCTGTTACAAATTTCAATGGTCACTCCTCTTCAACACCACGTGATCAGTGTTGTTTGATCTCTCCCATGAATGGATCCCATGTCTTTTGAAATCAGGATTTTGTCTTTACAATGAGACTCAACTGCCTCCCTAATTATAAGAACAGGATATTGTAAAAGTGTCAAATGCGTTTCTTTGCTTCTCCAGCTTCCTGAAGGTAGACTGATTAGTGCAATAACAAAACAAGGCGAGATATAAATCTTTGAGCTGCTTTATTTCATATTGAGCAAGTAATCAGAGCACAGTAATCATTCCAGAGAATTTCATTATCCTTTAACTTAATTTTGATTCCTCTTCTTGATAAAGGAAATAATTAAACCCAACAAACTGGTGCTATTAGTTGACTAAAGAACACTTCCTTTAATTCCATCCATTCACCACTGCGATCATAAGAAATATCAGTGTTCTCTATTAGCAAATCTTTTTGTTTTCTTTTCTGTAGACCTGTAAATAAATCATGATCGCAGGTGTTCCTGTTCACCAACCCTACTGTTAGCAGGTGCTCTCTGTTGTTAATGCATTTAATCAAATGCATGTCTTGCCTCAGATAAAGCTTTAACAATTAATCTCCAGTTTGTTTTGAAATCACTCGGAGAAAGCGAGGGAAATCCTCACAGGATAAGGAAATACTCTATTTCTCTTCAAGCCTGATTGACAAAAAGAGAAAAAATGAAAATTTATATAGTGCCTTTTACAACCTCAGGACCTCCCAGAGATAAAAGGTACTGCAGATGCTGGAGAATCCGAGATAACAAGCATGGGGCTGGATGAACACAGCAGGTC